>SIJG01000002.1:1689789-1923811 GCA_023374025.1 Heterodera schachtii | reverse complement strand
TTTTGCTACGCCCCTCAACAGCACGGAACATTTACGTCGAAAAATATTACATATTAAAAGTAAGAAATGAATCCATCAGAGATGGTCATATCATAAGTCACACCATCACAACGAAACAACATTATTTGTAGAAGGGATATGACGGAAAGCCTTGTGCCGGCGGAATCGTGCCAATGCCTCCCGTGGGATATGCGGTCGCATTTGGAGTCGTCGCGGCAGTGGGGTACGCAGTCAACATCAGTTGGGGTTCAACTTAAAAGGATTCAGCGCTTTATTCTGCTGCTTCATTGTCTTCTTACTCAGACTTCCGCTTCGCTGCTGCTGCTCTTTGACCTCCTCCTTGCGTTCCATCTCAGCCCTTTCCAAACGGTCAAGCTAAAACAAAATACAAATGCATTAGCAAATGAAATATAGTGTTTCTCCGACAAACCCGAGAACCAAAGTCGCGCACGGTCTGTATCATGAACGGCATGGCATAATCAACGAGATTGTTCCGCCATGCGAGCTCGAGCACAACGTCGGGCCGCAGAAATTCATAGCATTTGTACAGCAAAGTGGAGAAGCAATCTTTCAAGCCTTGTGACAGGAAGTATTGCATCAGATCTTCAACAATCTCCGGCTGTCGACTTTCGGCGGCGTATTCCATCGCGTCCTAAACTCATTGTCAGCAAAATTACACAATTGGAAAAGCATATGTTACGCCTCCTTACGTTGTACAGCTTGTCCTTTTTGCAAAGTTCAACCGATTGTTTCCAGCGGTTGTTTCCTTTGTAAAGGAAGGCGGAAATCCGTCGGAACTCGAGCAGCTGATGGTTTTCGAGTTGTTGTGCAAGTGAAATGTTGTCGAAATTGTCATACGTTGCGATGCTTGCCCTCAGCGATTCGTAGTCCTCATCTTCGATAAAGAGTTGATTGAGACACTCATTTAACGCTTTGTTGTTCAAATTCTGCACTTGTCGCAAATACGGCTGGACGAGAGCGAGTTGGTCGACTGAAAACGGAATAGAATTTTAAATCACAGTCAATATCCTTTCACTGTAATCCATATAGTATCAATACCCTTTTGGAAGAATGCCACCGTTCGTGTTTGATCAAGACGCGGGGACAACACCAGCAACAAATCATTCAACAAATTCGGCTTGTAGTCCAGGTAGAATTGGATGGCTCTGTAGTAAAGCTCCACATTTGCAACCTAATGAATGAAGTGGGATGTAATGATATTAGCAGACACCAGGCAGTCACCTTGGTAACAATCTCCTTAAAGTGTTGTTCCCGCCACGCCTCGGTGGGATGTTGAACCATTGTCATCACCGCATTATCATATTCCTCGTATTTGTCGTAAAGAAAGACGAGTTCGGACCAGAGGTGAGCTTGTTCGGCAGCACGTAAAACCTATTTTTTAATTTTTTTAATGTAACAAAAGTAAAGTAAAAACACCTTTGGGATGTTGACTCGAGACCAAAATAATTCCAGATGTTCACGCATTTTCTCAGTTTTGTATTTGCTGTATAAAATGGCCAATTCTGTGAACATTCCCATGTGGGCACGCTCAAGACCAAGCGCATTTTCCAGGAGAGCGATTAGTTCGTCGAAATGGGCACGATTTTGGTAATAATTTATAAGCTCGTCCAACTCATCGGCATGCACAACAATATGAAGACCACAAATTTGTGCCAAACGGAATTCTTGATGGTTTACACATGCGAAGCAAATCTAAATTTAAGTAAATTTAAATTGGAAAGAATAATTATGCGAAAAATCAGTTAAGTGATGCAAGAAATGGACGAGAGTACAAATATTCATACATTACCTGTTTCCATGTCTTTGTGGAATTGGCTTTGCGTCCAGCATCAACAGCTCCCGGAAAGTCGCCGAGTTCGACAAGAGTCTTTGCCAATTTTGCGAAGTTGCTGATGCTGCTGAACAGAATTCGTGCTGCGTCGTTCATCCCATCTTCCGCACAACGGTCTCCAACAAGTTGTATTTGGGCGTGATTTGGCTCCGTAATGAATTCCTCCAATTCAGTTAAACGCCCTGTCTTGGCATAAGCAAAGCACAGCTCGGTCTCGATGAAAGATTCCCGTGACTTCTTGCGGGCCATTTGCAAGTAGCGCACCAAATCCTCCCAATGATCAGTTTCATTGCATTTCTTTGCCACTTCGATGAACGCACTGGGGTCGTCAGCTTTGACGAAAGAATCCACCGCTTCCTTGACCAGGCTTTCATTAAGCTGAGCTTTGGCCAAAGCTGACCAAACTGCCGGTTCGTTGACTTTTTCCGCGAATTCATAAGCTCTGTCAAGGTTTTTCACATTCTCAATGAGCACCTAAAAAAAATAAAATAGAGTGATGGAATATGATTATTATAAAATGCTACCTTAATTGCTGACGCATTGACCCCAAATTTGCGGAAGATAGCAAATGCCTCTTCGTACAGTTTGTCCGTGATGGCAATGTTTGCGATATCAGGTGCGTCATAATTGTCCAATTTTTGAATGTATTCCATCACACGGGATGAGTCCGCTTTCATGGCGGTCAAAATTAACAAATTTTGCAGGTTTCGGTTCTCGGTAAACGCCGAATTTTCGAGGACGATCTTTTCCAGAAGTTCGATTAGTTCATTGGGCAAATCGGCTGAAATGAAGGCACGGACTGTTATTGTGATGTCATCCGGGTCAGAGGTTTCCGAAAGAGTTGTTTGCACCACCTGTCAAGGAAGAATTAATTGTTAAAATTCAACCATGGCAAAACCTGGTCAATCAGCTGCCGACGGTGCGGGTTACTTTCTGCCAAAACAACACCCCACAAGTCACTGTCACGACGGCGAACCAAATAACGGGCCAAATTTTTGAACAAAGAATTCTCGTTGCAAACCTTAAAAAAGGAAACCAATGAACCAAATTGTAACTATTTCTTTACCGCAATGAGTTCAGAATCGCACCGACCGCGCTCGTATGCCAAAAGAGCGTAATGCGGGTCGCGCTTCTCGCAGTATTTGCCAATAAAATATGAAAATTACAAACATTAAGAGATTTAAAAAGTACTTGGTCTGCCAATTTCGCCTCCTTCAAATAGTTTTTGACACGCTCCGGATCATAACAATTTGATTCGCGACAAATGCGCTCGACTTCCTTGATTTGTCCCGTTCTGGTGGCAGCCTTAAGAAAATTTAGATGAAAAGTAAAACGGATGATTCAAAGAACCTGAATGTATTTGAAATGAACTTCCGGGTCTTGACTGAAGTTGACAATGGAACCAAGAAAATAGAAAAGTCCCTCGTAGCTTTTAAACGACTCATAATGTCAATGAGTGATTGAGTACCAAGCTGTTCACAGATAAGAAATTGAATGCATTTGAAATAAGATATAAGCGTTTGAAACTTTGTTTTTTGAATAACAATCATAGAAATTAATGCAGAAAATTTTTCTCTATCGGTATGCAAAATTTAAAGAAAATCTGCCAGTCGAAAAAATTTTTGTTGTTCGAAGTGAATTCAGTTTTTCTCTATTAACAGAGATAAAAAAAATAGTACGTCAAAATGAGAGATGTTTTTTTCTCTGCACTCTCTATTTATTGGTTAATCTCTCGTTTTTTGAAACGGTGTGTAGGTAGGTATATAAACATTTTACTTACCAATATTCCTATAAAAAATCTCTATAAAAAGGGAGGAATTTGCGAGAACAATCATTCTCCGCATTGACTATTTCTAAACTATTTCCTTTCTCGCTACGACACGTACACTGAACTTCTACGATGTCCAACACGCGACCCAACGACACGCAGCCTAAAACGGTATTTTGACTGATAACGTAGCAATAAAATTCTTATCTATCCAATTTTAAAAAGGAAAATATGTTGTCTTCAAACGAAAGCGCGCTGCAGACAGACGGGACCTCGACGCCGGCAAACACTGTGCGCAAGGGGGAGGAGGACTTCGTGCAGACCAGCGGGACCTCGGCGACGGCAAACACTGTGCGCAAGGGGGAGGAGGACTTCGTGCAGACCAGCGGGACCTCGGCGACGGCAAACACTGTGCGCAAGGGGGAGGAGGACTTCGTGCAGACCAGCGGGACCTCGGCGACGGCAAACACTGTGCGCGAGGGGGATGAGGACTTCGTGCAGACCATCGGGACATCTGCGCCGGCAAACACTGCGCGCGAGGAATTTGTGAACGATGGCACGGCGGTGACGCAGGATTTTCTTCATTCGACGCTCTCCGACATCGTGCGCGGGCAACCAAAGACTTCACTGTTCTTCGCTGCAATGCTGACGATGGTGCTGTGCAATTTTCCTAGCCTGTTTTGGACGGTAAGTAAAACTGATTCATTTCCGTTTCATTTTTGAAGTTTTCGTTGTTTAGTTGCTTGGAATCTCGCGCAGACAGTTCCTCAACAACGTGACGCGCATCATCAATTTGGCGCTCGAGGCATTGCGGGAATAAGAAGAAGAAGAGCCCTGCAGATGTGACGCGTGAAGTGATAATATGTTATTTGCTGTGTACTTTAATTGTATGTACATATAAGCGATCTATTCACTAATGTAATGTGCCTGCTTTGTCAATGGATAAAACTTGCTAATCCAAGACTTTTTCTGCATTACTAGGCAATTTTTTTTGTTAACACTAAGCTTCATAAAATCTCCCCTATTTCCCATGCGAAAAGGTGCATTGCAAATGAATTTGAGACTAAATACATTTCTTGTTTTCCGAGGCACACATTTCATTAATCCCTGGTAATCTGTTATTTGTCTCCCCCTTTTTCGGAAAAAAGGTTACTGGCTTAACCTATTTAGAACCTGGACCCGAATTTGAACAAAAGTCGAAGATTCATAAAAATAACACCAAAGATAACGAATCTAAGAAAAACGCTTTATTAATCAAATAAAAATGTTCATTTTCGGCACAAAACACATTCACGGACTGTCAAAGTCTGCTTCCGTCACGTCTTCGATGCTTCTTGCTGAAAATACCAACTCCACCATGTCAAATCACAAAATGTATTCTCATTGAATTGATTCACCTTTCTGCGGTGTCTCCTCCCGCTGTTGGCTGGGCCGTGGCGTGGAAGTGACGAGTCGCGAGGGTTCGAACCCGCGTTCGAAGAACGACGAGGCGATGGACACGTTCAGGTCAACTTCCTCGGCCGCCTTTACCACGCGGTTCTTCTTCGCCTGTGCCATCCCTTCAGCAATTTGCTGATCCAGCGGAATGTCGTCGATCTGTAAAAATGCCGGATTACTTGTTAATTTGTAAGGTCAGTCAGTGTTCCCCCCCCTCTCTCTTCGCCATACCTCCGCGTTCATCGCCATTCTGTTCTGCAACATTCCCTTCACTTTGGCTGTCATCGCGTCAATTTGTATTCGGATGCTATCGCTCAGTGCTTTGTCCGCTGCCGCGAATTTGAATTGAGTGGTCGCCTCGGTGTTGGAATATTCCTTAATGGACTAATATTTATTGTTAGTCAAAAAACTCGAGAGAATTTTCCATTCAAATGCAAAACAAATAAATCACCTGAAGCTGTTTTCCCATCGTTATTTCGGACAGAACACCCAGACGACTTTTGAAGTCACATTGGTTGTAGTACTTGCCCACCTGTAACAACGCTTTCACAAAACATTCACAATTTGACCGACCATTTCGTCCACGCTGCAAATGTCATCCGTACGACTTCCCAAAATGTTTTGGAGCTGTTCGTCGTTCACATTCTTCGCCTTCTTCTCCGGGTGAACAGCAGCGGACAACAATCTGTTGTTTACAATCACAAATGAAGAATTATTATACAGTGATTTAATACCATTTCCGCTGCGTTCGCCACTTTGCCGGCAAAATGATTCGGCCCCCATTTTCTTCCGTTAATTGGCTTTAAAAGGATGTCAAATTTAAGTGAATTCAGTACACCACCACCCCAATTACCGGAATGTCCAACCATCGTCCCGAGTAAATCACTTTCAAACGCACCCGTGGCGGCCACGGCTGTTGGGGTCCTCGCGTTGCTTCGGCATTTTCCAGAATTTCGTTGATTCGTTCAGGTGATCAACGGTTCATCCTAAGCGATGGAAAAGATGTAAAGGAAGTTCGAACAACTTTTTAGTTACCGGCATTTTCTTCAGGCGAACCGATGACTTTGCAATTTTCGGTGCGGTCGGTTGCGCTCCTTCGAGTGTCAATTCGTCGACGAAAATTTGACGCGTCGTTTGGAGAGGGATCTTTTTGAGTTTGAATTCCTTTCCTTTGATGGACCTTGAGAATGGCAGACAATCGATCAGATAAATTTGATTAAATTCCCCACAAAATCCCGATGTGCTTCTTTTTGGTCTCCTCAACACTCAGTGCGGTTGCCACCGTACTGCCGGGCTGAATTATATAAAAGCCTTTGGTTGAATCGTTGGGGTCCATGTATTTGAAATCGGGCTCTAAAAATCACTGTAACGAGTCAAAATTACAAACTGTTTTCCATACCTATCAAACATTCGTGCTCATGGCCCCAAATCACTGAAAAATTGGAACCATAAAAATGGCCGTGATTTGGAATAACTAACCCAAGTCAAAAAAGAAAGGGATGTGCTTGA
The DNA here is from genome assembly GCA_023374025.1 of Heterodera schachtii. Classification (NCBI taxonomy): domain Eukaryota; kingdom Metazoa; phylum Nematoda; class Chromadorea; order Rhabditida; family Heteroderidae; genus Heterodera; species Heterodera schachtii. The sequence goes on along the minus strand of SIJG01000002.1, from coordinate 1,917,245 downwards.
AGGAAAGATGGGATTTGGTGCTCCTCAATTTGCTTCGCGGCGGTCGATTTTGGTGGAGTACCAAAATTGAGAACCACGAGTCCGGGTCATCCCCGTCGGGGCGATTGAACTTCACTCGACCCTCTGCAAAACACACAATCAATCGTTAATTGTTGTCCAAGTTCCGCTCGTTGTCCCACTTGCAAATGATCGTGCCAATCGGTCGTCCCGCTGACTTCCAATGCCGTACAAAGCTATTTTTGTGTTGCCTCGCGTCAACAGAATCGGAGTGACTTCAATTTGGTCGACGTCACAAAATTTGCCGAACAAATTGATGAGCCCGGCCTCGTGGAGCACGTCAAGCGCAGAAAGACCCTGAAAGAAAAGTCGGAACATGAAAATTTGTACAATCAGTGAGTTACTTTTCCCGACAAATCGTCATGATTTCCGTGGATTGTGAAAATGGGCATGTTCACGTGAAGATTCTCGTCCAAATAATTGGCGACCGGGAAATTGCTGTGTTGGAAATTGACGGTCGGATCGGAGACGAATTCCAAGCCAAGTCGACCCTCGCGGAAACAATGCTTTCGCAGCAGACGGACCACCTTCAGTTGCGTCTCACGGCTAGGGTGATTCTCGTGGAAAAGGTCACCCCCTGAATTTTGACACATTTAATGGCTGATTATACCGGTCAAGAAGCGGACATTCACTCAAACACGGACCAATTCAAATATCAAACTGATTTAGAAATTTCCCTTTTCTTTTTATGCTCGTCCATTTCTGCCTAATAATTTTACTCAACAAATGGTGATCATGTGAGAAAAACATACCCAAAAGGACAAAGTCCACCTTCGAATCGACTCCAATCTTGAGCACCTTCGCGAAATGTTTCGAATGAATCGTTGCTGATGTGTTCTTTGTTCTCCGCAAACCCGGCATGGAATATCCGATGCGATCAGAAGACGCACAATGGGCAATTCGTCGTCTTCGGTGTCCATCGTTGTCTCCTCAGATTCTTGCGGTTCGTTTTCATCGTCCATCAGTGAATTTCAAATGCGAAAAAGAACAAACAATAACAGTTATCACTAAGGCTTATATTTTAAGGTTCTAAGAAAATAAGCATTAAAATTAAGCCAAATCAGTATTAATTGTTGAGTAAATTTTTGAATTCCACAATTTTTTCATTTATGCATTTTTGTGATTAGCATAACGCCAAAAGAGTTTTAAATTTTGTTTAGGCTCAACCTACAAAGCAGACCCAAATACCTAACTCGAAAAGTAGCTTATCGACCACCAAAAATATGATTTTCATGCGTTTCAGGCAACTGGAAGTTCAGTAAAATAGACAAAAATATAAGCCCCAGTTATCAGTCAAACATTTAAATTCATGCCTATATTTCATGTTTAAGTAAATGAGACTGATACAGTCTATTGTAAGTTACCATGTATAGATTAATTATATTGAAAAATAAATACACCCACAACAGATTTATATTGTCCGAAAAACAATTTTAGTCAGAGGAAATGAAAGGATAATATTGTTTGAAGTCAAGATTTATAACAATTTTGCGGAATTGTGTAATATAAGCATGGATCCGTTGATTCTTGCATAAAAGGAAGTAAAGGAGCGTCGCATTCATTGTTTCCAAAAAAGCAAATTACAAAAATTTTCTTTTTTGCTACGCCCCTCAACAGCACGGAACATTTACGTCGAAAAATATTACATATTAAAAGTAAGAAATGAATCCATCAGAGATGGTCATATCATAAGTCACACCATCACAACGAAACAACATTATTTGTAGAAGGGATATGACGGAAAGCCTTGTGCCGGCGGAATCGTGCCAATGCCTCCCGTGGGATATGCGGTCGCATTTGGAGTCGTCGCGGCAGTGGGGTACGCAGTCAACATCAGTTGGGGTTCAACTTAAAAGGATTCAGCGCTTTATTCTGCCGCTTCATTGTCTTCTTACTCAGACTTCCGCTTCGCTGCTGCTGCTCTTTGACCTCCTCCTTGCGTTCCATCTCAGCCCTTTCCAAACGGTCAAGCTAAAACAAAATACGAATGCATTAGCAAATGAAAAATAGTGTTTCTCCGACAAACCCGAGAACCAAAGTCGCGCACGGTCTGTATCATGAACGGCATGGCATAATCAACGAGATTGTTCCGCCAGGCGAGCTCAAGCACAACGTCGGGCCGCAGAAATTCATAGCATTTGTACAGCAAAGTGGAGAAGCAATCCTTCAAGCCTTGTGACAGGAAGTATTGCATCAGATCTTCAACAATCTCCGGCTGTCGACTTTCGGCGGCGTATTCCATCGCGTCCTAAACTCATTGTCAGCAAAATTACACAATTGGAAAAGCATATGTTACGCCTCCTTACGTTGTACAGCTTGTCCTTTTTGCAAAGTTCAACCGATTGTTTCCAGCGGTTGTTTCCTTTGTAAAGGAAGGCGGAAATCCGTCGGAACTCGAGCAGCTGATGGTTTTCGAGTTGTTGTGCAAGTGAAATGTTGTCGAAATTGTCATACGTTGCGATGCTTGCCCTCAGCGATTCAGTAGTCCTCATCTTCGATAAAGAGTTGATTGAGACACTCATTTAACGCTTTGTTGTTCAAATTCTGCACTTGTCGCAAATACGGCTGGACGAGAGCGAGTTGGTCGACTGAAAACGGAATAGAATTTTAAATCACAGTCAATATCCTTTCACTGTAATCCATATAGTATCAATACCCTTTTGGAAGAATGCCACCGTTCGTGTTTGATCAAGACGCGGGGACAACACCAGCAACAAATCATTCAACAAATTCGGCTTGTAGTCCAGGTAGAATTGGATGGCTCTGTAGTAAAGCTCCACATTTGCAACCTAATGAATGAAGTGGGATGTAATGATATTAGCAGACACCAGGCAGTCACCTTGGTAACAATCTCCTTAAAGTGTTGTTCCCGCCACGCCTCGGTGGGATGTTGAACCATTGTCATCACCGCATTATCATATTCCTCGTATTTGTCGTAAAGAAAGACGAGTTCGGACCAGAGATGAGCTTGTTCGGCGGCACGTAAAACCTATTTTTTAATTTTAAAAATGTAACAAAATTAAATGAAAAACACCTTTGGGATGTTCACTCGAGACCAAAATAATTCCAGATGTTCACGCATTTTCTCAGTTTTGTATTTGCTGTATAAAATGGCCAATTCTGTGAACATTCCCATGTGGGCACGCTCAAGACCAAGCGCATTTTCCAGGAGAGCGATTAGTTCGTCGAAATGGGCACGATTTTGGTAATAATTTATAAGCTCGTCCAACTCATCGGCATGCACAACAATATGAAGACCACAAATTTGTGCCAAACGGAATTCTTGATGGTTTACACATGCGAAGCAAATCTAAATTTAAGTAAATTTAAATTAGAAAGAATAATTATGCGAAAAATCAGTTAAGTGATGCAAGAAATGGACGAGAGTAAAAATATTCATACATTACCTGTTTCCATGTCTTTGTGGAATTGGCTTTGCGTCCAGCATCAACAGCTCCCGGAAAGTCGCCGAGTTCGACAAGAGTCTTTGCCAATTTTGCGAAGTTGCTGATGCTGCTGAACAGAATTCGTGCTGCGTCGTTCATCCCATCTTCCGCACAACGGTCTCCAACAAGTTGTATTTGGGCGTGATTTGGCTCCGTAATGAATTCCTCCAATTCAGTTAAACGCCCTGTCTTGGCATAAGCAAAGCACAGCTCGGTCTCGATGAAAGATTCCCGTGACTTCTTGCGGGCCATTTGCAAGTAGCGCACCAAATCCTCCCAATGGTCAGTTTCATTGCATTTCTTTGCCACTTCGATGAACGCACTTGGGTCGTCAGCTTTGACGAAAGAATCCACCGCTTCCTTGACCAGGCTTTCATTAAGCTGAGCTTTGGCCAAAGCTGACCAAACTGCCGGTTCGTTGACTTTTTCCGCGAATTCATAAGCTCTGTCAAGGTTTTTCACATTCTCAATGAGCACCTAAAAAAATAAAATAGAGTGATGGAATATGATTACTATTAAATGTTACCTTAATTGCTGACGCATTGACCCCAAATTTGCGGAAGATAGCAAATGCCTCTTCGTACAGTTTGTCCGTGATGGCAATGTTTGCGATATCAGGTGCATCATAATTGTCCAGTTTTTGGAATGTATTCCATCACACGGGATGAGTCCGCTTTCATGGCGGTCAAAATTAACAAATTTTGCAGGTTTCGGTTCTCGGTAAACGCCGAATTTTCGAGGACGATCTTTTCCAGAAGTTCGATTAGTTCATTGGGCAAATCGGCTGAGATGAAGGCACGGACTGTTATTGTGATGTCATCCGGGTCAGAGGTTTCCGAAAGAGTTGTTTGCACCACCTGTCAAGGAAGAATTAATTGTTAAAATTCAACCATGGCAAAACCTGGTCGATCAGCTGCCGACGGTGCGGGTTACTTTCTGCTAAAACAACACCCCACAAGTCACTGTCACGACGGCGAACCAAATAACGGGCCAAATTTTTGAACAAAGAATTCTCGTTGCAAACCTTAAAAAAGGAAACCAATGAACCAAATTGTAACTATTTCTTTACCGCAATGAGTTCAGAATCGCACCGACCGCGCTCGTATGCCAAAAGAGCGTAATGCGGGTCGCGCTTCTCGCAGTATTTGCCAATCACCCGCGAATCATAGAATTGATTTTCACGCAAAAAGCGTTCCGGATTGTTGTTGGAATCAATGTAGATCTTCGCCAGTGCGTTATGGGTTGCCTGGTCCTGGTTTCCTTCATGGACACGACTCTCCAACCACGAGTTCAAAAGTTTCAGACTAAAAATAAAAATTAAACCGAAATGATGTAATCAAAATCCCGACCGATTCCGCTTCTCAACTTCCTCAACGAGTTCATCGATGTCAAATTTGCCACGTGTAATTTGAATCAACTGCTTGATTTGGTCTTCGCTGCAGTCAACGTTGAGCAATGCACCCACAACAATTGGCAGTCGTTTGGGATTCACTTTACTGACAAAAACTTCAATTGACTTCATGAGATTGCTGCGGTAGAGATAGAGCACCAAATCTTGGACCATGTCATGACGGTCGCAAACGATGATTAGTGGTAACTAACCAAAATATGAAAATTACAAACATTAAGAGATTTAAAAAGTACTTGGTCTGCCAATTTCGCCTCCTTCAAATAGTTTTTGACACGCTCCGGATCATAACAATTTGATTCGCGACAAATGCGCTCGACTTCCTTGATTTGTCCCGTTCTGGTGGCAGCCTTAAGAAAATTTAGATGAAAAGTAAAACGGATGATTCAAAGAACCTGAATGTATTTGAAATGAACTTCCGGGTCTTGACTGAAGTTGACAATGGAACCAAGAAAATAGAAAAGTCCCTCGTAGCTTTTGAACGACTCAAAAATGTCAATGAGTGATTGAGTGCCAAGCTGTTCACAGTATTTGGACGCAATTTGAACGACAATCTGGAAATTCTGACGCAGATTTGCTTGTAACATGGCTTTGAGACATTCCAACGAATCTTGCACATTCAATCGACCAAAATAACTGACAAGCCACTAAAACAAATTGTCGTTTAAAAACAATAAATAGGTTAATAACCTCTGAATTGAAATGTTGTGTGTGCACAACGGTCCGCTTGATGTCATACAAATCGGTAAAATGTTCCAGCGCCCTTTGCGGAAGACCAGCTTTTTCACACAATTGACCAATCGAGGCTCTGTCATAGTGGTTGAACATTCGGTTGCCCAGAATAGCATCGGCCACTTGAGGATTTGACATCAGATTCATTTCCAGCAGACGGGTCTGCAAATGCCCTTGGGACTCGTCGTCACTTTTGAGCGCTTCAAGCAAAAAAGCGGTGCACTGTTGGATGTTTCCAGCCTCGGCAAAACAATCAACAATCTAAACAGTTTGTATACAAATGAACACAATAAACGGAAAAACCTATCACCTGATTTATGTCCGCCAATGGTTCGCCACTTGGACCTTCATTCAGCAACATCAGAGCGAATTTTGAGGAATTTTCGGGATGTGTGCGAAGGACTTGGCGCATTTGGAAAAGATAATCCGGCTCGAAATTCACTTTCTTGGCGTAGAGGATAATTTTTTCGAACTGTCCCAACTCAGCAAAGCATTGGACGACTTTGTGAGGAACATTGCCACGCAAGTAAATGCTTAACGCCAAATTGATGTCGTATTGCTTGACCAAATCTCCCAGTTCTTCACTGCAGTCCAAACTGCCTTCCGAAATCCACTTCTCCACGACCTGCTTCTTTCCCTGAAAATTTTTTTACAACGGTTCAAAACAATAATCTTTGAAACGCAGAGATAAAAACGCAAACCTGAGCAAGCACTGGCCGACACAGTTCCAACGACTCGTATTTGTTCAAAGATCCTTGTTCAAGAAGGGTGGTGAAGTAAATCAGAATCGGTGCAGCGCCTTTTCCTTGCGGTTGGACAGCACTTTGAAACTTTTGCAGCGTTTGCGGTGTTCGCAGAATTTTCTGTGGTGCAGTCGCAGCAACTTTGGCAGCATCGGCGTAATTTCCATTTCCCATGAGCAAATTAAATTTGCGCACAAACAATTCCTCGGCACCAGGAAGATTGCAACGAGAGGCCAATTTAAGTGCCAAGTCCGGATTTTGAAGCTGTTGTGTGACGTAGGGAATGATTGTTGTCTCATCAAGACCAACACTGATGACCTGCAAATCAAATGAAAGATATAGTGATATCTGGCACTTTCAACCTTCACCAAATGTTAAATCAATTTATACCTGCCCAGAACGGTTGATGCCGAGCACTCCGTTGTTCACTTTGTATTCAGTCGACGCAAAAACAGTTTCAGTCGACACACGCACAGTATAGATGGAAATGCCAGTTTCAAGGTCGAACAAATGAACGTAGCCATATTTGGTGATCATGTATAAAAGACCGAACTCGGAAGATGCCTAGAAAATATTTTTAAAAAATATGTTCAAGACTATAATACCAACCAAAATGGAAACTGGAAAGTCGGAAACTGCATCGGCTGGGTAATGAATGTCAATTGCTTTCTTCTGATAGGGCTGATTGCCGCTGGGGGTAGCCGAAACCTCGACAATGTGCAACTGAAAAGGTAACAGTCAACTTATCAAGGCTTATAACATTAGTAAAAATGAACCTTTCCGCCTGTTTGATTTCGAAGCGAGAAGCAGAAAAGATTGCTTGGGTGCGGATTTGCCTCCATTTTGAATTGCGTAAAGCAAGCAGCATGTCCTTCGATTGGCTGGGACACTTTGCGTTCGGTGCTGTACAGTTGCATTGAGCCAATCACACGCGACTCCTAAAAATACGTTTTGAGCATTAGGAAATAAGCGATTATAGAAGCAGTAAATGCACAAAAATAGTATTAACAAACTGTTTAGGATAAATGCCATTAAAATGAAAAAATAACCTTTGCAGAAATTCCGAGCAGGAGGAGGAATTTTCCCTCATGATCTGACCGATAATTAAGGATGGTGACATTTGCCAACGTTGTATGTCTTTCGAACATTTTGACTGGGGCTGAGTCGCCTAGAATTAAACGTAATTGCTACAATTGTTTCCTTTCAAATAGAATAACCTTGCAAGGCCCAATGGTAAACGAATGTGTCGGTCACAATTCCGATAGTTTCCGCATTTATCCACTTCCAAAACACAACTTCTTCATTTGCAACATGAGTCTTGACTTTGGCTTTTAGTTCGAGATCGAATATTTGTAAGGTCTTCCCGGCTTAAAAACGTGATTCTATCATATACAAGTCCAACAATAATGCTATACATACATTTCAGTGCGAGAATTTTCGAAACTGGGTTCATCAATGCCGTTTCTGCACTGACTGGGCGCCGGGTCACATCGGTGGGGTTCGCCACATCCACTATCACCACCTGGGCCGTATCCCCAACAGTTTCACGAACAACAATGTACTTGTCAGACTCCATTGTAACATTTCCGAAACTGATACTGCTCGGGTTGATACCCACTTTTTGAAGCTGAATTAAGGATGAATTTGATATTTAGCCATTTAAAAATTACAGAAAAAAGCTCTTGCAGTCGAATTGGAACGAGAGAAGTCATTGTCTTCTGTCAAAAGCTAAATTTAAAAAAGATTAAGAAAAAAATCAGCTATTTCATGAAATTGTTTGTCTCTATAGCTTTATGGGTCCAAATAAATTTTATCAACCAAGAAAAAAAGGTCTAAGAAACCGAGAATTTGGTCAATTGATTGGACGTGAAATTCAATTATAGTTGGTTCAAAGTAAAATGAAAACAATTATGCAATGTATGTATTAATTTTTTAAAATGACTCATTACGAGAAAACAGATCAATTAATTTTCACTACTGTGAATGGAAACGAGAAATCCCATCCAATAACGACGGAAAGAAAAAAAGAATTTACAATTGACGGAATAAACTATAAACAGTTGACTTGTGAGAGATTCACTATGGGTCTATTCAGCGGAACGCGAGAAAATTATACAAATGAGAAATGACAGCGTATGTACCAACATACGGTTCTTTTCAACTTTCTTTCATTTTGCATAATTTTCTAACTTAGGTAGTTAAGTTAAAAAAAATACCCGACGAATGGATTAATTTTAAGCAAACAAAAATTTAAGCTATGGAAATTAAAAAGCCATTATTCGTAAACAATAGGAAATAGGTAAAAAAAATTTATTGCGTGGCTGACGACTGAACGTGGGGGTGAATTTGAGATGTTTTATTTGTAGCTAGTCGACCTTTGACTTTGCTTTTGTCTTTTATTAAAACATTTTGCCAACAGTCTTCGTTGTCTTTGATTTACTTTCAACAGCGTTTTTAAAACAACCAGCAGAAATGCCGTCGAATTCCAAAACGCTTTTTTTGTTTTCTTATTCCATTATGGTTTTTTATACCTATTCACATTTTTGGCACAAAGGATTTGGTCACTTTTGTATTTTATACACAGTGTAAGGTTGTCGGGGGGGGGGGGGGGGGGGGAAGGGTCGTGTGAAGGGCGGACAAAGGGTCCGCTGCTGGTAGCACTTTTAGTGACTTAAGTGCATTCTTCGCTTTCTCCACTTCTCTGCTTCTTCACTCTCTCTTCACAGTGAGTGCTCTGTTGTTTCGCCACGTTGAGTGTCTGCTAAGAGGTTGGATGAGATGACGGATGCTACTCTACTCGGACAGCAGCAGCAAGGAGGGCTTATTCTTTGACTGGTTGGTTGGATTGAACGCCGAAACGCTGTGGAGCAAAGGCTGAACAAGAACTGCTGCTCTGTAAATGTTGCGGGTGTGCATTTTGTTGTGAGCATGAGCATGTTGTTCATAAATCATAATCGATAAACACGGACAAAAGAGCCTGCAGGGCATTCCCCTTAATTTTGTGTCAAAGCAAATTGCTGAATTAAATAATTGTTTTTATTATGGACACCAAAATCTCAAAATTAATCACAAATTTCCTTTGTTATTTTGTTTGTATTTTTCTATATTCGACCCAATTAATATAAGTTATACCTATGATAGTTATTTTCAGACAATTAAAAAGCAAATATACTTAAAAGTACGACGAACAACAATCTCCTAGTCCATAAGACCGGATTTATGCCTTGCAACGACAACCATTTGCTTAACAGCAATTGCGAGCGGGTGAATAATGGTGCATCTGCTGCTGGTGCCGTCGATGACAACGTGTTTCCTTCAAGCAGTTCAGACCTGGCAATTGTTGACGCCACGAGGAGTCTGAGCATTTGCAACAATGCTTCGTCGCCGTCTCCCCACTCGGCCCAAACTCCCGCTGCGCTTTCAGCTGAACAACAATTCAATTTCAGCAGAAATCGTTCAGCTGTTGGTTTTCGATTTGCGTTTTCCCCTGTTTATTCATGGCTTTTAAGTCAACGCGTTCTTCTCTGAACCCTCTCTCGACTTTCAATGCTTTGCATCCGTTGCCCGGAGAAGAATTTGACAGCGAAAATTGGGTCAGCATGGAGTCTTGTGAGTTGCTTTTTGTTTCTTATTTTTCCTAATTAATTAAATTTGCAGGTCGCGTCTTTCTTACCCAATTTCGGATCATTGTTGTTGCGCACAGTCACAACGCAATGTGTGCCATTCCAATAACGGGAGTTGATGTACCAACCAAAAAATAGACATTTAACACATATAATTCACCTCCATTTTTAGCTGTTAGAAGCGAAAGACATTGTCGGTTTGCAAATCAACAGCAAAGACGGCCGAATACTTAAGTAAGTGTTAATAATATTACGAAACAAATCGCATTTATCCATTTGGTTTTCCTCATTTTAAAGGTTACGGGCCGAGAACAGTGAGACTGCGTGTGCATGGTACAAAAAATTGATCCAAAAAACGTGTATCGTTCGAGAACAGTGCGATGTGTTCGCGTTCAAATTCTTCAATTTTTGCTCTAAAATCAAATCATTGCCCTCATGGCTTCGTCCATCAAAGCAGGGATCATCAGCTCATGAGCTTTTAAAAAAGGAATTCAAGTACCTACCTGTCTAATTACTAATTGCTATCATTTCCCAGTGTGTATCATTAATGTTTACTTTGTTTAGTCGTCTCAAAATTTCAAACACTTGGAAAATTTCGTCGGCTAACAAACGATTTGAGTAAGTCCAAATTAAACCAATGCCTTTCGATGTTTTTTGAATTTTCACTTCAGAATCTGTTCGTCATACCCTCAATATTTGATTGTTCCCGCTTCTGTGTCCGACGAGGAACTGAAGCAAATGCGACTTGGCAGAATTTATTACCGCTTTCCCACTTTGGTGTGGCGTTGTCCAAAGAATGGCGCAGTTCTGCTCAGAAGCAGCCAACCGTCCATTGGTTTTTTCGGGATGTCCAACGAGTAAATTAATTTTCTCTTTTTCTATACTTTTTATTTTAAAGCAAAGACATGCATCTTTACGAGAGGATTCGGTCGGCCATTTCTAATGGTCCCTTTTCTCATTTTACGGTCTCTTAATTTTCTCTTTTCTCAGATGCCAATATGAAATTTCTGATTGTCGATGCTCGTTCGTACACTGCGGCGTGGGCTAACCGAGCAAAAGGCGGAGGCTTTGAAGGAGCTGGTCACTTTTTAAAATTAACCACCATTTTTTTATTGAAAATGTCCTTTCCATCTAATGTTCCCATTGTTTTTTCAGATTCCTATGCTAATGCCGAAGTCGTCTTCATGGGCCTGGCCAACATTCATAACATTCGCTACAGTTTCTACCAATTGCGCTCTTTGATGAACGCTTGCGGAGGCGACCCGAACAATTACTTCCAAAGTTTGCAGTCGACCCTTTGGCTGCAGTACATTTGCCAGTTGTTTTCTGCGACGGAGCGGTGTTTGCATTCGCTGCTGCAGGAAGGTGACATCATTTCTTTTCTAATTTCTGTCAGCAATGTTTGAAATTTTGTGCATTCGTTTAGGCGTGTCTGTGCTTGTCCATTGTTCCGACGGTTGGGACAGAACGACGCAAATTGTTTCTTTGTGTATGATTATCGCTGACCCTTTTTATCGGACTTTCGAAGGGTAATGCCTTTTTAAACACTTAAAGACGGGAACAGCAATTTAATTGAACTGGCTTCTTAAATATTGTATTTATCTTACTATTTTCTTCCACATTTAGCTTTGAAATGCTTGTTCAACGTCAATGGGTGGAGTTTGGACATAAATTCTCGGACAGAGGCGGCGTTTTGAATGGCGACGACAATGAGAAATCGCCAGTTTTCTTGCAATTTCTGGATTGTGTCTATCAATTGTGGACCAAAAACCCGGACCAATTCCAATTCAACCGACGATATCTGGTTGTTGTTGTTTTGTGTTGCTATTTATCCCTTTTACGGCTCTCATTTGGCAGATGAAACTTGTACAACACACTTTCTCCGGTCTCTTCGGCACGTTTATTTTCAATTCTTTGAAAGAAGCGGCTGAACATGGAGGAGCAAACGTGGACACTGACGAAGAGACGAAGCCGCAACAGTGCTACCAAGTTTGGCAATATTTGGGCGCTCATAACGCAGAGTTCGTCTGAGTTTTTGAACATGGATAAAACCGGAACTCGGATTAAGGTTCGAAAACCCGGCCTACAACAAGAAGAAGAGGTCGTCTCTGTTACGCTACCCTAAACTCATCCAAGAGTTGGAGCCGTGGCGGGACGCCTATTGCTGTACGCCTACACAGTCGCGCATAAATAACTCCGACGACTCATTGTCCCTTCACCACAACAACGGCACCTGCAGCACGCAGGACATCTCTTCTGAGAAGACCAACAACACTTTGTCACGCTCGCAGTCGGCCGCCAGTCTCCACTCGCTGGAGCAGAACGGCCCGTCATCAATCCACGCGTCGCATGGGTGGGTCAGCAAACTTTTTACTTTAAGTCTATAAGGATTGGCCAAATAAGCGTAGAAAAGGGGGGAGAGTGGTCGCTCGTGAAACATGCCCTTGTTTGTGATTTGGTTTTCTATGTTTTATTTAGTGCTGCCACCACTTATATGAATTTGTCCCTGTCCAACGGGGCAAATGCTTCTGCTGCACTGACGTCCAAATTGAGCGGCAGCTGCTCAACCGGGTCAATCTCATCCCTCGAAGAGAAGGTTGCGCCCATATTCGGCGATGGATTATTTCGGCATTGTTTTCTGTTCCTTTGTCTTTAGATCCAAGAATTTCTCGATGTCGACGGTCTCTCGAAAGTGCCAACCCAATTCGAAGATTTCATCATTGAGCGTGACCGTAAAAAAGTATGAATATTCTGTTGGTCGCCCTAGGCCATATGTCAAGAAGTCTTTTAGGAATTGCAGACGCGCAAAGCCAGCCCAATAACGGGCACCGGGACGACACCAACTCCATTTGTTCGCGATGGAATTGCACTTTTCGAGGGACGACTAGCGAATGTTGGAGAAACGAGCAGAAGGACGCGGAATGAAAGTATTCACAAATTATTAAATGCTTGATCATCGATCGGCTACAATTAAGAAATTTTGGCATTCAATTAATAGTAATTATCAATTCTTTTTTCCAAAGGTGTCGATTCGTCATCCTTTGAAATCGTCAACAGCCACCACTTGGCTTTGAATGGCGCCGGTGGCGAGTGTCGTGTTAAGCACTGTTCGCACAATTCGTCCTCCTCACTCACTTCCGGCGTTTGTTTGCCCTCCTCCTGCTCGTCCACCTGCACAACACTGAGCAGCGAATTCTGCTCTCAGAATGGTTTTGGGTGGTAAGTGCTTTTTAATTGGGATTTTAACTCGTCGAAAATCAGCCCCTGGAATGAAAAATAGGCTTTTTTTTTTTGAAAATTTGAATAAATTCAAAAAAAATTAGTTAATAGTTGAAAATTTTCTTACCTATGAGAATTGTCTACGCTTTTATTTTCAGTCAATTACATTTTTGGGCAATCATATTGATAAAATGCATCAAAAATTGTCAAGGTCACCAATTTCGACCCTCTATTTTTCAAATTATTGTCTATTTCTTTAGCAAAAACGAAGTACTCCGCGAGAGTGTCGAATGTATGGAAAATGGTGACGGCGATGGACTCGAAATAATGCTGAGCAACAGGAACTGACCATCATCAGAAATGTGTCCACCGAATGACATCATCCTTCGCGCGACCGAACATCACAAACAGAAACGACGACACTTTGTTAGGACCCCTCTTTTTTTTCTCTTTTTAATGTTTATTTATCTTCCTTTTTTCTCTCATTTTTTGGTCTAATACTTTTTTGGTTTATTTGCTGTTATCAAAAATTTTTCCACAAAGATCGCTAATTTGTAAACAAAACAGAAATACCGCCACATAAGTTTTTTTTTTAAATTTTTGGGGTGGCACATTTTTTGGCCACCCCCCCCCCCCCTCCCCGTTTATATTCTTTCTTTTTTGTGACCGAATTTTTATTTGCTCGTTTGTTTTTCACCTTTAACGTTATTGTGATCACTGCTAATTGTAAGGTCACCCGATCATATGAATCAAGAGGAGAAACACAACAACACGGAAAAGTCTGCTCTGATGATGGATGCGCAGTTTCTTCGTCGTGCTTCGCTTTCCCATTATTATATTTATGTTTTCAGTTTTCTTTTTTATTTTTGTGCGTTTTTTAATTTTATCTTCTCAAAGTACGTAATGTAAAATCACACGCTTCAAAAAGCGAATCATTTTTCGAACGAAGAAAATAAATCGCTGGGAATAATTTGTCATTTATTTTGGGGGGGAAAGGGAAGCGGTGGACCGGCGGGCAATACGGTCTTTCCATGAAAGCACAAGGCCAAAGGCGAAGGGGCAGGGAGGGATTGAATTGGGTGGTTTAATGAGCAAAGTTGGGTTGATAATTGTGAGAGGCAATGAAATGCGAAAATATTTCGGTGAATTGGGGTCGAGACGACACGTGAGAGAGAAAGAATGACGGACAAATCGTCAGAATGATGAAAAAAACGAAGTACAAATGCATTGGGGGGGGGGGGGCGCCGGCGGCGGATCACCGACCGACGGACCGTCGCATCCCTCGCCATTCGTTTTTTGATTCTCTTTTTGCTCTTCCCCACTTCTTCCTCCTCGCAAAATGGTCTCTTTTCTCTGATCATTCCGTCCGCTTTGATCAATCTTTCCAAATCGCAGGACAATCCGTCCACAAATGGCACTCTCTCTGCCGCCCCTTCTCCGTCGGCACGCATTCTCTGCTTCGACCATATTCGTTTTTGGGTTGGCAATGCCAAACAGGTCACTCACTCACTCACTGATTGTGCCGGGTGGCAGAAGGGATTGTGCCGTCTTTAAATAATTGCGATGGCTTTTAGGCGGCCCATTGGTATTGCGTCAACTTCGGCTTCATCCCTTTCGCCTACAGGTGTCGTCTCTCATTAATCGCTTTCGGCATTTCCCTTTGTCCCTCAATTTCGGCATTTTCCCGCCTTTTTCTTTCATTTTGCCCTTTTATCTTTCCGTTTGTCCCTTCAGGGGCCTCGAGACGGGAAGTCGAAAAACGGTGGCATATGCAGTGAAACAGGACAAAGTGAAGTTTACCGGGGGGAGAAGGAACACTCACCGCCCACCAGCCAACCGTTTCAGATCGTTTTTGTGTTCGAGTCGGCACTGCTGCCTAACAACGGGGAAATGAGCGCACATTTGGCCAAACATGGCGATGGTACGCCATAATTGGCATAATTAATTCACTTTCATCACTGATCATCCATCCTTTGTCCATTTGATTATTTTTGTTGTGCCGTTTGACCATTTTTTGACCACTTTTCCCTTTAGGCGTCAAGGTCAGTTCTCCGCCGTTTTCTCCGTCTTCGGCTTTTCCCATTCCCTTCCACTGATTACCCCCCCCCCCCAATCAAAGGATGTTGCGTTCGAAGTGGACAATTTGGACTGGGTTTTGGACACTGCGCGCCGTGCGGGCGCCGTTGTGGCGGAAGAAACGGCCGAGGAGAGAGACCAAAACGGACACATCCGAAGGGCATCCATCCGAACGGTGGGCATATTTCGCTTACTGTATCTCTTACTGTTCTCCCTGCCTCCACCCAATCGTACCGTTAATTCAGTATGGAGACACCATTCACTCACTGATTGAACGGCATCACTACTCGGGCCCCTTTCTGCCCGGCTTTTCCCTCGTCGCCCCTTCGTCCGTGCCGCGCCTTTTGCTCGACCAATTGCCCTCCGTCGGGCTCAACTTCATCGACCATTGCGTTGGCAATCAGCCCGAACTGCAAATGGAGTCGGTGGCCCAGTGGTACGAGCGTGTGCTGCTTTTCCACCGCTTTTGGTCCGTCGACGATTCGGTCATTCACACGGATTACTCCGTAAGTGTGCCATCATCATCAATTTGACATTTCAAATGCAAATGCCATGTTTAAAGGCACTCCGTTCCATTGTAATGTCAAACCGCGAAGAGACCGTCAAAATGCCGATCAACGAGCCGGCCAAGTCGCGCAAAGCGGTCTCACAGATTCAGGAGTACGTGGATTATTACGGAGGCGCGGGTGTTCAGGTGGGACGAAGGAACAAATAATGATTGGAAAGAGAGAGAGGGTGAGAGAGATGAGAGTGAGAGAGAAAGAGAGAGAGAGCGGAGGAATTCAAACATCAGAGGATTGGCATTCCGGCGGTGCCGAAATGCGCCGCTCGGCCGGGAAATTTCAAAAAATTCTGCTTCTCGTCTCGGGAGCAGGACAAAACGTCGCCGCCGAAACGTCGCCGGACAAAACGTCGCCGCAAAATTTTTTAAAATTTTATAAAAAGATTATCAAAAAATTTTTACTTACCTAGCCAGGTTCGGAAAAATTCTAGAAAAATTCGAAAAAATTTTTTATTAAGAAATTCAAAGAAAAAATTTTTTTTCAAGTTTTTTTCGATTTTTTTCTTAGAAATCAACAAATTTAGTTTTTATTAACACTTAAATTTTCAAAAAAGCTAAATAATTTTAAATTTTCTTAAAATTTTGAAAAATTTTTAATTTTTTTTGCGGCGACGTTTTGGGGTGTACCCTCTTGTCTCATCTGTCCCTTTGATGATTCCCCGCCCTTTTCCTTCCGCAGCACATCGCTCTGAACACTTCGGACATTGTGCACGCCATCCAATCACTCCGTGCCCGCGGATTGGAGTTTCTGAACATCCCCGACAGTTACTACGCATGTCTGAAGCAGCGGCTGAGCGACGCCGGCGTGGAGTTGAAGGAGGACTTGGAGAAACTGAGGGAGTTGAAGATTCTGGTCGATTTTGACGAGCAGGGCTATTTGCTTCAAATATTTTCAAAGGTAAATTTGGAAAAGGGAAAAGCCGAGAACGAATTAACGATGCCTAATTGATCAATTAACTGATTATTAAGCCGTGCCAAGACCGCCCCACTCTTTTCCTGGAGATCATCCAACGGCACAACCACCAGGCAAGTGGGCACAATGCCAATGCCGTCGGCGTTAGGTTGCCAATGCAAAGTGACTTCAATTTTCCCTTCCCCAGGGCTTTGGCGCCGGCAACTTCAGAGCGTTGTTCGAAAGCATCGAGGCGGAACAGAACGAACGTGGCAATTTGTTCTACAAAGACGTGGCGGTGGGAGGGGAAAAAATCGAAGCGAAAAAAAGCGAATGAAAACGGACGAAAGAAAGAAAAGAAAGAAAGAAAAACAGCACTAATTGAAAACCAATGAGAATAACAAGAAACAAAATATTTATCAAAAAAATGCAAATAAAAAAGTAAACGAACAAAAAGAAAAATAATTGAAAAAAAAATTGAATTGGAATTTGTCGGCATTTTCATTGTTAAATTATTTTCGATAAGATACCGTATTCCTTTCCAAAATTGAAATAGCTTATGTTTAAACTTTAAAGCATGCTATGTAAGTTGCAACAAAAACAAAATGCCATTTAAATAATAATTAATTTAAAATTTGCTGGAATAACAAAACAAAGGCATTGCCATCACACTGTTGTTGATGATTAGGATGAATGAATTCTTTCTATTTTTTTACATTTCCTCTGGTTAAAAACTGTTTATCATTGCTTAAATTATTTATCAGTGCGTCGCCTTTTTGCCAGCGATTATTTTCACGCGACCACCCGAAAGAGCGGCGACAACAAAGGGACCGTAATGAGGAGCAGAAGGAGGGCACAGCACAGACGCATCAGTACCAGCGGAGGGAAAAGGCGACGGACGAGCGTCTTTTGAGCACCGCCGCCGCCGCCATTTTCTTAATGAGAGCAAACAAATGATATAAGCAACGACAAATAAACAAGAGAATTAATGGGCAACAGGGAGGGAAGGACAAATGATGAAATTAAATTAAGCAAAAAAAGCACAAAATGTTTAAAAAGAGGTACCGTAGAAAAACACACATTGGATCGAATACAGTAGAACACAGCATCACAAAAATAATTTTATTGCGGGAATTTGTTATTTTTTCGGCTGTTGATTTGCCAAAGATGAGTCTGGTGACTCATTTCCATCGCTTAATTATGTCCGTCCGTCTCCCCCCCGCCCAAATTATCATTTGTTAATGACCCCCCGCCCCTTCTCTCCTCCATTTTACCTGCTGCTGCTGCTTCTATTTCGCCGGGTTCGTCCGGCAAAATGATGGAACGGATGAAAGTGGAAGGGGCGGACGACGACGAATTGAGATGGACCATCAGAAAACGGCAAAACGGACGCGAAAAGAGGTGGAGAAGCAGACAAAGCAGCGAAAGGGGCAACAGAAAGTTGGCAATCACAACTGAGAAACGGGCAAAGGCACAATTGTAACTCGAAGTGCCCGTGGAGAAAAAAGGGAACCCTTTGAATGATTTTAAATAATTTGGGGAATGCCCCGGGGGGCATTTGGAAACGTAGTCAAATGCTACGGAGGAAATGCAGTTAAAGCCGTGCTCGATCAGTACCAATCCGTGGCGGGTCCCCAACCGCAGCTAAAAGCCGTGCCCGATCAGTACCAATCCGTGGCGGGTCCCCAACCGCCGGTGGCAATGCGCGGATCGCGTCGCGAATGAACATTCCGTGGAGGAAAAAGTTGATGAGCAGAAGCACAACGGAGTGCTCAGGCCGGGGCAGCACAAAGGAGAGAATGTTGACGAGGGAAAAGCACAGCGAAGGCAATGCCAAAGACAGCCAAAAGAGCGGCGCATTTCGGCGGAGACGGACGCCGAGCAGAAGCAGAGACCAGCTGGACTGGGCCTCGAACGCGGTGGTGGGCCGGGCAGAGCTGTACCGGCGGTTGCGGTAGAAGGACAGGTTGGCATTCACCGCCAACAGCTCCCAGTCGGAGACGTGCCGCTTGGCCGATTGGTTGCCCCAGCCTGGACAAATGGGACAAATCATTTGAATTGCAGGGAAAAGGCAAAAGTGAGAGAGAGGGGGGAAGGGAGAGAATGAGAGAGAAAAGAGAGAGAGGGGAAGGGAGAGAGAGGGGAGGGAGAGAGGAGGAAAAAGAGAGAAAAACAAAGCGAGAGAGATAGAGAGAAGTGGTAAAAAAAGAGAGGGATGCCTAATGATCAATTTACATCAGCTGCAAATGCAAAATGCTAAAAGTTTGACCATTCCCTCTGCTAACCCAACATGACGGAGGGCTCCAAGTTGTAGTAGACGGACAGTTCAACCTCAGTCATTACGTTGGCCACGTACAGACGGGCGGCGCACTGCTGCTCATCAAAGGGATACGCACTCAAAGGGAAGGGCAATTAGACGGATTGGCATTTTGGCATTGGCATTCTGTTCACCTGTACTCAAAATGGCAGCCGATTTTCATGTTGAAGTTGGGGTAAACTTCCACCTGAACAATTAAACAGGGGCTTCATCCCTCGCCCTGACATTTTTTAAGAATTTTCTGATCGCTGACATTTTCCATCATTAATATTTGATCCAAAAGAAGTGGGATAGAGCAAATCTCCGCGAATTGGCCGCCTCTCACCTTCGTCCGATTTGGGCTGATCGATGTCAGCGTGGCGTGGGATCGTCGGGAAATCTCGAAGTACGTGTTGACACCGGCGACACTGACAAAAACAATTCGAGATACCCAATTAAATGGATGGTCAGCCCCACCTGTTCGCTATTCTGAGGTCGGGGTGCCACAGCTCCCACTGCTTGGCCATCGTTGTGCGCACATTGTTAAATTGGGACGGGTCCCACACGGCCTTTGAAGGAAAAAGGGGCATGGATTAAGTAGCGGAAAGCCAATGCACGAGGCATCGCAAAAAAAAAAAGTGACCTCCGCCAAGGGTAAATTTTAAACGATGGGGCACAGCCCCCCGGGGCATTTTTGTGCCGAAAAACGGACCATTTCGTCAATCCAACTCATATAAATGTGTCCGCTGAGGAGCAAAGTCTGTTGGAGCTGGTCAACCACGAAATGCATCAGATAGGCATGGAAGAAAACGGTCACCGGCAAAGACTGACAAATGGGGGAAAAGGGGGGGGGGAATAAAACGAAATCAAAATCAGGACCGATCTGATCACCTGATTTCGAACGGGACGGACCTAAACGAACAATTTGATGGCATTTGATTATAATTTGCTTCCCTCCTGGTACTTATCTTTTCTGTCTAATCGCCTCACTCTTTTGTTATTTTTTGGTCCCTTCCTTTCCCTTCCCTTTTCCGATCACTTTCCCCTTCTCCCTCCTTTTTCCGATCAGTTTGTTTTATTTTCCCTCCCTTCCTCTTCTGATCACTTTTCTCCCCCCTCCGTCCGTTCACTTTTCTGTCGTAGTTTTTGAAAATGGCCTTCTGCAACTCCGACTGTTCCTGCACATACGTTCTGTTTGCCACCTCTTAATCATTTGTTTGTCTTTCCTTTTCTCTTCGCTTACCTTCGGCTTTTGCCCCGTCGTCCGTCCCAATCTCTCCCCTCAAATCGGAGGTGAGAATTTCGGCACAAATTAGAAGAGGGGAAAAGGAAAGGAGAAAAAATGAAAAGAGAAAGGCAAATTGGGGGAAAAACGGAGAAACCATTGCCGGAGGGAATTTGGGGAATTCGAAAATTGAAACAGAAAAATGGGAGGGAATGGCGGGGAATTCGATCGGAAATGGGAGAAACGAAGCGACGGACGATGGGACGAAGGAAAGGGCGAAATAAACAAAAGGACACAGACACATTGGAGGAGAGGGAAAAGCGGACAAAGGGCAAAATGAGAAAAAGTCCATCAACAGGAGAGAGAGAGAAAGGCAAATGCCGAATCCGACAAATCACCGCCCCCTTCAAATTTTATTAAATTTAAAGACATTTTTTATTTTTAAACAAATTTCCGGATCTAAAAAATTTATCCGTCAAAATCCATATCCATCAATTTTTTCTTGCACGGTTATCGTCAAATTGCATTTGCAGAACCCTAATCTACAAAATAGGCGTAGACCATATTCATTTTAACATTTGAAAAGGAATACAATTGACATATAAAGTATAAACTATATTTTATTGTTGTCTATTTGGTTATAAATTCTGCGTGAAAATACCAGTAACAAAACTTACAAAATTGATCAAAAATAAAAAAATGTGTTTGTTCACCGTCGTTTTGGTTTCTGTCTGGTTCCACTCCAAAACTGGCAATTCCGTTAAAAATCAGTTCGAATTTTGGAGTTAAACCAAATGGAGGGGAACGAAACGAAGTAAAAATGCCAATGATTCAACATGGAAATATGGGTTCAGTTCACTCATCAGTCAGTTCAAGTCAAAGGGACGGCTGCAGCACCAAACTCTGTCCGTAGCGAAGTTTGTCACCCGCGCGGATGCAAAATTCGATGTTTTCCGGCGCCTCGAAAACCTTTTAAAATATTTTAATAAATTTAAAAAATAAAACAATAAATGCGGACCAAAACGACGGTGGAGCCGAGACGGAACTCGCCCACTTTGTCGCCCGGTCGGAAACTCATCGACTCGTCAAAAATGCTGAACTGCTCCGTCTCGTGCACCCGCCTGTTCTTCACCGGCTCCTAAAGGATGGGAAGTGAAAGGCTGTCCGTGCCAAGGCATTTGCGCAATGGAAATAATAATTAATAAATGCCATCGTTAAACCAATTAACATATAATAATGTTCGGTGTTGAACAAATGGATGTCTCACATTCGTTATCACAATGTCGCCCACATTCGTCGCCGCAACAGCACAAAGCTATAAAAGCAAAGCAAATTAATGGTCGCAGAAATAATGGCACAAAAATGAATGGATTAATTGACCCACCGAAAAGTACCCATGTTGCCATTGTCCGCTGAGCACAACCCGCTAAAATGCAAAACAGTGCGGTTTCTTTTATTAACCCCGCCGAATGGCTCGCCTCATTTAGGCAAAAGATTTTCGGGATCCAATCGACGTAGGCGGGGTTGACGGACAGCAGAGAGCCGGGGAAGTGCACCTTCTCAAACACGCGCCATTTGGCCGGCGAATGGAACGCGTGGTAATCGCCGGGGGCCAAATAAATGACAATTTGGTAGAGGGCATTTCCGACCTGCAAAAAGGGAGAAGGGGGTAAAGCAAAGCCATGGAGGGAAAAGCCGAAAGAAAAAGGGGTGCCACTGACCCGCGTGTCCGCGTTGACTGGGCCCAGAAACTCGTGCAGTTCGTAGTCCTAAACAAAATGCCCATTTTGTAAATGCCAAAAACAAACACTGACATTGTCCTTCACAAATTCCACCCTTCCGTTGACCACTTTGCCAAAATGGAGCACAGTGCCGTCGGACGGAGACACCTAAAAAAGCAGCAAAATCCAAGAAAATTACATCGAATGATTCGCTCTGACCAGCAAAGAATGGCTAATCGGACGGACGCCCTTTCTGAGCGGGCGGTTGAAAAAGGCGGCGAATGTGTGGTACGTCTGCAAAGACTCCTCCGCCGCCTCGTCCATGCGACAGTCGAAGAAGCGCACGTAAACGCCGTAGATGGGCTCCCTCAGCAGCACGGGGATGGGAATGTTGGAGAGAAAGCCGACAACACTGAAGAGGGAGACCAAAAATAGGAAAAAGCCATGGCCAAGGGGGAGGGGATTTATGGAAAATTCGAATTCCATGAAAAATCCAAATTTAATTTATTGCTAGCCCCTTCCCACGAATTACGGATTGTCCGATGAATTATCAAATGATGGCACAACAAACACACCTTGAGATGGCATTCCATGGGAATTTGGTGTAGAAGCGAATCTTAAAGGCAATTGTATATAAAAACAGAAGAGGAGAGAGAACGGCAAGAGAGTTGAGAAGGAAAGAGAAAATTTACGGGATTCGAATCATTAAAATTTAGGACCAAAAAAGAGGAAGAAATAATCCATTTGCCAGCAAACCTTCCAGTCGGTGTAGTAATGGACCGGGTCGTCCATTTCCCTGATGCTCGGCACAAAAATGTCCCAAAGACAGAAGCCGACAAAAGCGGACAAAGTGCCGACCAAAAGCCATTTGAGCAAACGCCGCCGTCTGCCGCGCCGGAGGGGCCGTGCCCGGACAGAAGCAGCCGACACTTCCGAGTGAACGGACGAAGCGGTGGAGGAGCGACGACGACTGCGGAAGGCACTGCTACGAGAGGGGGAGGAGGAGAGCAGCTGAACAACGAAAGGGAATGAACGGACAAATTGGAAAATGGACACGGGACGGTCCCAGGGGGGGGGGGGGGGTACGCGGGGTACGTACCCCCCCCAAGGCCCCTCCGCACCCGAAATTTTTAAGGAAAAAATAGTACTTTTGCTGAAAATTTTAGATTTTCCTTGGTAGTACCCCCCCCAGACCTAGCCTCTTACCCAAATTTTCCAAAAAAATTCAATAAATTTTCAAAAAATCGACTTTTTTTGACGAAAATCTCCTAAAAATGGCTCAAAATCGCAAAATTCGTCACTTTTTTGGACAAAATTCGTTAACAAATCGCATTAAAAAATGCAAAAATTTTCCCGGCGGCGCCTATCGGCACCGCCGGACCCCCTTAAGCAAAAAAAAAAAAAAGGTCGTCGCCCGGGGGGGTGGTACCCCCCCCCCCCCCAAACCGAAATCCTGGGACCGTCCCTGAAATGGACACGGGGAAAACTCGGACAAAACGGCACGTTATAAAGCCCGGTGCCGACCCACTAATTTAAAAGCCCGGGCCAACGCCCAAGCGCGTCCACCGAGCTGGCCGCAAAACTCGGGCCCTAAGTCCAACAAATTTGAACTCACAATGCCATGAATTAGGGTCTGTTTGGCCTCAGGGAGGCCCTAAAATGGGGCCCTTTTTCGCAGCCACGGGCCAGCCAATTGGCCGAATACTATGGACCAACCGCGGTTTCTCAAACCCATAAACCAAGTGTAACACCAAAAACTGTACCATTAAATGTTGGCTGTGAAAGACAGGGAGACGGAGACGAGCACCGGACAGAAAGGAGGGGGAGGAGGCGAAGGCAACCGACCGAACAGCGACTCGGAAAAGAGAAGATGAGGGCGATGTGAAGCAATGACGGATACAAAACATCAGCAAAAGGAAGGTAATAATAATTCGAATGAACGAAGCGAAAAATACACGGAAAAAACAGTCGAAAATGGGGAAAATAGGCGAGGATCCAACGGAGGACCTCATTTTATTGGCAATTTGGACCAAAATTGGGAAAAAAAACAAACATTCATTCAACAAAAACGACAAAACATTTATGCAATTTGTCATGTCCAATCCAATTTGCATTTGAGCGCGGTCAGTGCTATTGGAATTGCTTCTTCGGTGCGAATGGTGCGGCTGCCTTGGCCAGGCAAACTGAACAAATTTAATAATCCCTTTTTTAAAAGCGGAGGTGCAAAAAGCCACGGGCATTAATGAACGGACCAATTCACATAATGTTGGAAGTAATCCACGGGCGCAGTGCCGCGAATGGACGGGTCGGCGTCAATCGCAGCCTCGAGGCCACTGAGACCACCAAAAACAATGAGAATTTTGCTTAAAAAAGAGCAGTTGGGCTTTTATCGTGGTACTTCTGGACCGACCAGTTTTCCGATGCGTTGGACTCTCGGGGAATGGACAATTCACCGATGGGAGTGCCACGTTCGGAGGTGCCGATGACCACGTCGTACGCGCCGTTCGCAAAAACTTCGGAAAGACTTTTTGCTATCCTGGACAGAAAAAGCGAGTAAAACAAATGCTGACCAAATGGGAGGGGTGGCAAGAAAACCTCACTGAATATCCCCAGTGGGTGCCCGTCTCGGCACGGACAGTTTGGGCATTGGCCAAAGAGCCATGAAGCCTTTTTGAACCTTAAATGGGTCCAAGAAATAGACGACATAAAAATTAGCCACCCCCCCCCACTGAAAAAGATATTAATTGTGATAATTAAGTAACGATAAACACAAAATGCCCATGCATACTTTGCTGGCGTTGCTCAATTCGAACTGTAACACGAGTGAACGGCTCCAACTGCTCGTCCGCCGTTAGAACTAAGTCCTGCAAGGAATGGAGTATTTGGTTGGCAAATTCCGAACAAAACCCGAACCTTGTCCAGGCCAACATCGCAAAGTATTCGCCCCTTTTTGGACTTTCGGTCCAACACAACGCCCTCCCGGAACGGAAAGCTCAACTCGTTGGAACGGAGATGGTGCAGAGCGTTCAAGGGGTTCAGCATGGCTTTAAAGCGTACGGATAATCAAACGAACGACCGGTCGAAAAAGGGCAAACCCGCAAATTGCAACGGCCGTTGGATTCGGAAAAGTGCCTTTCGCAAATACTGCGGACACTCTTGGAACTCCAAAATTCGCGCCATGAAAAACACACCTCAATTCGTCTCGGATTGCAAGTAAACCGCCCATTTAATGCCCCTCCGATTCGCTTACTTTCGCTGCTCCGTGCGTCCGTTTGCTCTTTGCCGGTCCATTCCCGAAATGTGTCGACGTCCCTTTGGCTCATTTGCGCTGTCTCGTCAAAAACGACCACTTCATCGACGCAGAAAATGGCACATGCCCTGGACAGCTTAACACGGAGTGGCCAATTGTGAGTGATTACTTGGTTTAAATCTGTGCTTTTACCTCTCCACTCAGATAGGTTTTGAGCTCAGACGTCTGAACATTGTCCAAAATTGTGCCCGGCAACGCGACAGTCAGCGAATACCAACTTTCTAAAATGGGATTGATGAACCACGGTTTTCTCTTTTCCTACAACGATCCTATCGTTCGTGTCGTTCCCAAAAAAAAACAACACTGTCAAGCGCCGAGACAATTTAATGGCTTATTTAAATACAATGTCTGAAATTGGCACTGTGCCGTCGCCCCCCCCCTTTTTCCCACTTTGGCATTCCATTGCCACGCCGTTCGAGTCGGATTGCTGCTGCTTTTCATGTTGCTGCTCCTCCTCTTCCACATGTTCTTCTTCCTCCTTGTTAGTGTTGCTTTTCCTCTCTTCATATTCTTCAATTGTTTGCTTTTCGCGTTGCTTTCGTTTCTCCAAATTTACTGATAAAAAAATGTAACTAATTAGCAAATAATTAAGCAAATTGATTTTGTTTACCAAGGCGCCAATTCACATTTTTGTTGGACAGTCTCTTCCCTTTGTCTCTTTGCTTACCAATTTTCTTAGAAATTTGTAAACGTTCTTTTCTATTGAAAACCATCAAAATTAAAATATCTAAAAGTTTTTACTGGTAAAATTATAGTCACAAAATAAAATGAATTTAAAAATGTTTTTAGTTTGAAATGTAAATAAAACAAATAAATCCTCAGCAAATAACCAAAAAAGATCAATTAAAATGCAAGTTCATACAATTTTTTTATTAGTCTAACTAATCGAATCAATTATTTTTAAATGTTTATGTAACACATATATCATTCATTCATTTGATGGAACGTCAAAATTTATTTTGTGTGAGTGGAAGGGAGTGACAAAAAAGGGTTCAAAATTGCCAAATATGCGATTTTCAGGGATACCCGCGACATTTCCGTCTCCAATCAGATGTTGAACATTTTTCATCCTTTCCGCCCTCACTCGTCCTGCTTCACAACGGTGTCCTCCATCTCTCGCTTCCTTTGGCGCCTCTGGGCATCTCTCATGGCATTGTGTGCCTTTCGCTGTTCACCGGTCATCTTCTTAGGGAAGGGCATTGAGTTCAGCCCGGGCTACAGTTGAAAGTCACCTGATATTTTATGCGTGCCGCTTCCGCCCTTAATTTTCAAAATGCATAAGTTAAACAATTATTTGTGGCGTTTTGTCTCAGCCACCTCTTTGCCCTTCGCATCCGGGCTTGTTCAATGGTCATTCGAAGGTTCGGATCAGGCTCTTCGCCCTTCGCGTTCAAGTCGTCCCCAAGGCGACAGAGTTGCTCGTCCCGTAGACGTGCCATTTTCAACGCGTGCGCTCGCCTAGCATTGAACTCGTGCCGTGCCTCCGCGGTCATCTCATGGTATCTGTAGAGCAACAACTTTTCACACTTTTCCGTTGCCAACTAGTCCCACCTTCTCCTGGCTCTCTCAGCTCGTTTTGCTCTCTGTACTAAAATTTTTTCATCGACCGGCGACACCCTATTCCTATTCGACTGCAGATTCCTTGATGAAGTTGACGGCAACAAGCGATGTTGGGATGGTTGGTCCTGGTCCAATTGGATGGTGTAATGGTGCGCCTGAAGTAATTAAGAAGTTTTGTTGAAGCCATCAAAGACGAGGATTGATCCGCATTGTACCGGTTGGTTGAAATTCCCTTGGCTGGTCGAAATGATGGTGGGCTGCACAATTTCAATCCTGGCCGGACGTCCCAACGACTGCAATTGGTGGTGAGAGCCGACAACAGAGGTCCGCTGAGGCCATTCATGTTGGATGATGGACACGGGGTAATAGTTGCTGCTGTTGGCCGACCCGCTCGTCCCCCGCTCAAACTTTTGGGGAGAAGTGTGCTCCTAGAGGCAATGAATGCTACCATCTTATATACAAATACAGTATACAACAACAGTAAATGGAACTGACCAGCGCGTAGTGGGAGGACGATTGTGCATCAGAAGATTCCGCCGGAACAAATTTGCTCTCTGTGAGGATTAGCCCATTCTGAACGCCATGAGCGGGAATCTTAAATCCAAAATTGGCCTTTTGAATTTTCACTCCCAATGGGGGGGGGGGGGGCACCTGAACATATTGGACCACGTTTTGCCCACTGTGCGGTACGTTCAGACCGACAGCCGATGTTGTCGTTTGGATCAGTTGGGCGGGCAAAGTGCTGGCACTGCCAGCGCCGCCGTCGTCCACGGAAGTGAACAGCACTTGCTCATGCTCGCCAAGTTCCTCCTTCTTAGGCTCAACTTGTTGCTTACGCACCAAAGCTTGACGAGCTTCAGTGGTCTTTCGCATCACGTCACGTTCAATTGTGTCCAAAATTCGGTCTGCAATAAAAGTTAATGGCATCATTAGCTACCCGAATGCACAGCCACCCAAACTCGGCTCTCCGGAACTTGCTCGGTATTCAATTTTGGGCTTTCGCTGTCGTCGGGGCATGATGCCCTTTTCCTGCTGTTTCTTTTGGTAACGAAGACGCGCTTGTTCCGCCCGTTTGGCATTCCTGATCATGATGTTCTGCGCTTTCTCGAGTGCCTCCGGCGTAATTTGGCCTGCCGGCGTAGACAACAATTTTTCTTCTTCGATGCGCCTCTTCCGGAACCTGTTTAAAAGGATGGATTAATGGGAATTGTCGAGAAAGTAATCACGATTCTGTTCTTCGTCGGTTGTACATTTTTCGTTCTTCGTGACTCTGAAATCACATATTGTCATGATGTGCCAATTTCGAAAATTAAACAACAAAATCGTGCCATTCGATGGTAGCGTTGCCGTGCAGCTTCCGCCTTGCGTGCGTTTACATCCGCAATTTGTCTCCGGATAGTATCCAATTTGATGGGCTCAATTTGGTTAAAATTCTCGGACGACACTCCCAACTGTCGCAGACGCCTCTTCTGGTTGTATTCACGACGCTCTTCCAAGCTCATGCTCTGGTAACGACTCGTTTTGGCACGCTTCCGTTGGGCAACCACCTCATCCAGGGGGACCAAGTCGTCGGTGATGTCTAAATATTCAAACAATATGAGCAACGCTCAATGTATTTAAACAATTGTCGATGCTTTTTGTCCCACCATTGCTTGCGCGGAGTATCGCCTCCAACTCCTCCATCTCGCGTTCCTTCTGTTTCCGTCGTTGTCGCATGATGATTCTCCGTTCGGTGACCGCTCGTTTCTCCTCATCGCTGAGCTGAGCGTATCGGCTACGGGCGGCTTCAGACAATTTCTGACGACGAACTCTATAAAATGGTGGGGCAAAAATTGTTGGTTTGGAGCGCGAGAGGCAATGTTCCACGTGATGCGGTTTATAACAAGCAATCACTTCGATGTAAGCCGATCAAAACAACTTCAAAACTTGCCTTTCTTGAATGGTGATGCCCTCCTGAAAATGCTCATCATTCTTCGTCATGATCACCACATGGCGTTCGCCAGAGTCCGTTGTGAATTCGTGCACAATCCTGTTTTGAATGGCATTTCCATTTCAATAAACTAAGTATCACATTCGTTCGTTGTTTGCTTACCCCTCGTCGTCGTCCTCCAACTGTGTCGGTTCCATTGAGTACGAGTACAGCTGGTGGTCGTCCAGCCCAGCGTCATGTCCGACCGAAGCAAGCTGCAAAAATTAAAAGGATGAATTGAATAAACATTGTAACATTACAAAATACATTTTTCGATTCGCAAGCGGGACAGTCGCACGACGAATGGTAATCGGCCACGCAATCCGTGCACGAGTCACTCCCGGACACGATGACCATCTGCCGATGGTCATGTCGAGGACTGATGGAGCCAATGTCGTGGTGAGAGGACGAAGCAATTGGCAATGCCAAACCGGGGACACGGTGGGGCTGCGGATGGTGACGGCTTTGGTAGTAAATTTGCTGACGGTTGCTTGAACTCATAGGTCGACTAAAGCAATAATTAGTGGACAAAAAATAACATTAAATCAACAAACAAAGATAGACATATTGAAGAGCCACATAATACGGAATTCGAATGCGATTTAAGTGTAATTAAAACGCAAATTACTTTTTAAAAATGAATTTCTCAGAAAATAAACGGATAAACAGTGAATTATAATGACGAATGCTTTGTATGCAGCAACATTGCTTTATTAGGTATTTCAATGGTGTCCCGTCGTTGCGCTCGGCGTCTGCTGTTGCACCACCCACTGGCGTTGACGCAGTGTCTGTTGCGCCTGTTGTGTTCGTCTCTGCACGTCGCGTTCCAATGACGAGAGAGCGTCTTAAATTATTGCACATAATTAACTACCTAATTGCATTTTGATTCCAAAAACAATGGACAATTGAATCGCATAACCTACCAAATTCGTCCTCCTCACGTTCCATTTTGTCGGTCTTGTCAATCCCAAGCGGCGAATCCATGCTCATCATCATGTCCATGTCTCTCTTCCGCTTCGGCATATACCTCTTCTGATTGTACGCTCGACGCTGTTCCGGCGTCTGACAATGAAAGGAAAAACCCATTACTTACAATTAGTCTTTCTCACCATTCTCTGATAGCGCAACCGTGCAGCCTCCGCCCGTTTGGCGTTTCGGATGACAATTTGTTGGGCTCGGTCGAGCGCTTCGCCATTAATTCTTCTGAATTTGTTTAATTACGAGTAATGCGCTTCTTCCCCTTCCGTTTCTCACCCAATTGGCATTGCCAACAGTGCCTCCTCCTCCATTCGGCGACGTCGGAATGCCTCCGTTCTCCGCTGGTTGTACAGCTTTTTCTCCTCGGTGCTCTGCAAACGGTTGTTAAATTAGTTAGGAAAGCATCAATTATACAGCGACTAAAACCATTCGGTGGTAACGTTGGCGTGCCGACTCGGCCTTCTTCGCGTTTTGTTCCTTCAGCCGGCGCTGTGTCTCGTCGTCCGTGCCAACGACGATTTCTTTGGTGCTTTCTTCAGTTTTTGCCTGTTTCATTCGACGACGTAAATTATGGGACCTTCGTTCGTCCTCAGACATTCTTCAAATGCCAAAAATGGTTGACGATTTTTCCAATTTAAAAAAATGTGCTTGCCTTTTTGTTACCGACCTGTGGTAACGCGTTCGTGCCGCTTCTGCCCATTTGGCGCGCATTCGCTTCTCTCGGAGCTGCTCCAACACTTCGGGGTCGTCGACGATGTCGTTGCTGGCGCGCAGAATGGACTCGAGTTCAGCAACTTCCTTCTCCCGTTGCTTCTTCCGCTTCTGGGCCTCGGTTCTTTTCAGATTCAACTCCTTTTTCTGCTCCGGTGTCAATTTATGGTAACTGAAAAATGAATAAATTTGAATTAATTAAAAATTCTGGGTGCCAATCTGAGTGTTACAATTCTTTGAAACCCACCGTTGTCGTGCTGCCTCTGCTTGCCGTGCCCGTTTCACTGCTTCCCGTTCAGCCTTCTCCGAACTTTTGTCCATTCCGCTCAACAGCTTATTTTTCAAAGTGAACCTTAAACAAGTTATATCAAATACACAGAAATAAAATCTGAAAAATGTAGAATAAAAAAATTTTTATGAATTTTTTTCCCGAAAATTCCCCAAAATTAGAAATTATAGGTCAAAAATTGAAGACCTGTAACTTTTTATTTCTTATTTGATGTGCGTAATGGTCACACCGATGTAAAAATTGCACCTCCGTATCGAAATTTGGTCCCGAGACACCCCCCCCCCCCCGTAATCAATCGTCCATCATATGGCCCATGGCCTGAGACCCCTTGTATATTAATGATGCAATAGAGCCCACTTCGAGTCCAACACTGGCGACCCGTACTGCTGAATGGTCTGAACGTTGGGCAAAGTATTCGTGGAACAAGTCGGCTGTTGCTGTTGTTCCACAAAGTACTCCATAAACGCAGCAATCGGATTCCCATCTGCGGATTCTGTGGTCGTATTGGTGGTCTGGACGGGTTGCGCCGAAATTATAATGTGTTGTTGCTGCTGTTGTTGTTGCTGTTGGCCAGGAATCGGACTGTTCCCTTGCTGAGGCACCAATTGCAAATGCACCGTTTGTTGACCAGAAGCAGTGCTCGTCGGAATGCTGGTGGTGCTGATCCGTTGTGGCATTGAGGTAGGTGCATGTTGAACAACAATTTGTTGGCGTTGTTGTTGTTGCTGGCCGGGGATTGGGCTATTTCCCTGTTGATTGTGCGGCACCAACTGCACATGCACCGTCTGTTGTCCTGCAGTACTCGCCGGAATGTTGGTGGTGCTGACCCGTTGCGGAATTGAAGTCGGCCCCTGTTGAACCACGATGTGTTGTTGACGTTGCTGCAACTGACTTGGCCTCTTAATGGGAATACATGTTTAAATGGTCTGTCACATTGAGTCAAATTTTAATGAATTGATTGATTAGACAAATTGGTATTCTTTTTCCGAATTGTTTTCTTACAAAAGCTGCTCGGCGGCCACCACCACCACCAAAATTTGTATCGTTTGTCGCGTGAAAATTAACATTTGCATCCGAATGAAACACATGTTCTCTGTGAAACTGTTCTTGCGAATCGCCGTTCGTTTGTCCGTGGACAATTTCAGTCGGATAATAAGTGATATTTTGTTGTTCCATTGCCTGGAGAGAAATTTTTAAAAAAGATTGACGTATTTATATATGTATACAACGCATAAATACAATAAAAATTATATTAGAAAAAAAAGACAAGGCAGAATTTCATAAATAGAGGAACGTGTGGAATCAGAAAAGAAGAAGCGACGAATTAGGAGAGATGTTTGAGAAAAAACGCACGCATCTTCAGGTGGTATCAAGCCGAAATTCTTGTAAGCAACGATCACTAAAGAACAGCTAACATACATAGCTAATGCCATATTTTCTCAGAGTCAACTAATAAAAACATGTTCGTTGATATGTGACATCATTCGATAACCTTAATTAGCATGCAATATTTCAAAAATGTTTTTTTAACAAAAGGAAAAATTCAAATTTATTTTTATTTAAATTGCACCAAGAAAATAGTTGATCGCGGACCGATTAAGGAAAGACCCCGGCGGTTCCGACAGGCGCCCGGGGGAAATTTTGAGAATTAAACTAAAAAAAATGAATTTGTGGGTTTTTGCAAATAAAAAATCATAAAAATAAAAGGAATGAATTTAAAAACTCCATTTTTAGGGAAGGAATAGGTATATAAAATTTTTAAGACCGGTATCAGGCGGATTAACGTTAAGGTTTTCCGGAACACATAAAATAGGCAGCCTTAAAAACTCAGCCTTGGTAATAAATAGGGCTTCCATTTTTAGGCAAATGCCTAAAATTTTTGCGCACTTAATACGCATAGATAAGCACGAAAAACGCATTTTCCGCTTGGTTTGGGGTGTCTACGATGACTTTTATAATGCCTATTTTTGCCTATTTTGGACTTTTTGTGCTTAATGCCTAAATGCCTATTATTGTGCCTATTTCGCCATTTTTGGCGCCTTTTTCAGGATTTTCGGAAAAAACCTTAACAAAAATGCAATAAAAATGAAAAATGCACCCCTAAGAATCGACCTGAAAAAAATTGAGAAAATACACCCCTAAGAATTGAAAAAGAATTTCACAAATATTGACCCCCAAAATTTAATTATTTTTTCTTGGTAAAATTTTTGGCTTAAAAATTGTCTTTATTCGAAAAAACTTTAAACAATTGAAATATAAGTAAAATTAAGTGTTTTAGCTAAGTTTTTATGCGATTTCATCCTAAAAAGCGCTAATAAAAAAATTTTATTTGCCTATTTTAGTGCCTATTCGAGGATTTTTGTGCCTATTTAATGCCTATTTTGCGATTTTTTTCTGCCTTTTTAGGTGCCTATTTCGCTATTTTTTGTGCCTAAAAATGGAAGCCCTAGTAATAAATTAATTGGTTTTTTAATTTTAAATAAATTAGATTGGTGTTTTGTTTTTTACGCCAGAGATTTTGTTGATTGCAGCAGTTCCTTCTTTTTTAAATTTCCCGTGCCATAATTAGTTAATTCGTTAACTGCCTCTTCTTTATTCGTTGTAAACATTTAACACTTCTTATCATGAATAAATTTGGACACAAAAAAAGCGAATGGTTTTTTGTGGCCCGGCCAAGAAAATTAAGTCACCCCCCTACAATTTAACTTTTTAACTAAATTATTGACTTAAAAACTTCTTTCCATTTAAATTCCTTTTTCTAATTCGACTTTGTATTTCCAGACTTCCTTCTATAAGCCACGCTATGCATGTGTTATATTTTAATAACAAAGCGTATTTGACCATTTCGAATATTTCACAGTGCAAAATCTTTCCCTTCGCACTTGCTACATATGTATGTGTGTAGAAGTGGCAAACCACAGAACAGACAACAGAGACAGTTGGGAAGGGCTCTCTGCCCACACTATTCACAGCTTATACGTACCCAACCCGCTAATATTAGACACTTACAATGGAACTGCAGCAGAACACACAAAACAGACACGGAAGATGGAGAAGGAGGGGAAGGAAGGAATGTATGAGAACGGGTGGATCAGCGCGGACGGAGAAGCAAAAGGAGAGGAAATAAAAGGGACTTACGGAGGGTGAACGGATGGATGAAGGGAAGAGGTTGTGAGGAGGAGGAGAAGACAGAAGAAGAAGGGAGTTGATGAAACAGAGCAGCAATCTCACTAAGGAAATTATGTTGTTGAGAATTAAAGTAAAGGATGGAGCAGAGGGGCGAGGCAGCAGCGACAGAAGAAGGAAAGGGGAAAGGGCGATTTATGAAAGAAGAAGTGAGCGGGATGAAATAGCGTTTATATGCATTTGTTGGAAAGAAAAGGGTTGGGAGGAGAGGATGGATGGATGAAAGAGCTGTGAGGAAGAAAATTGAGGAGAGGAAGCACGGGAGGGAGGGAGGGGAAAGAGTGTGAGCGAGGGTTGGCTGCTTGGGGAGCTTTGTTTGGCGGCGGACAAAGTGACGAAGGAAGGGAAAGGAGAAAAAGTGGAGGGAAGGGAACACGCCACAGTTGGAGGGACGAGGGGAAGGGAAGAGACGAAATTGGTTTGTGGGAGGGAAGGGAGAGCAAGGAAAGAAATGTCACACTGCGAATAACGAAGGGGAGGGGGAGGGAGGGAGGGAGTCGTATGACGAAGGGCAGCAGAGGAAGAGGGGAGGGCGAGTGAGTGTGTGCACACAACCAATGTTTGGTGGTGGAGTGAGCACAGGCTGCTGATGAAATGGGAGGCGAAGTGTGGACGAAAAAAGAGGACGAAAGAAAGCGGTGGCGAAAATAGTAATCGATTTGTGAGGGGAAGAGAAAAACGGACAGAAGGGAATTGAAGAAGGGAGAGAACGAAAGATGAGAATGGGAGGAAGAGGAGGGAAGGGATGAGACGGCCTAATGAAAACAAAATGAGAAGAGGAAAGGAAGGCGAGGGATGGAAGGAAATCCATCGGCGGAAAACAGAAAAATGTGGATATTTTGCACGGGAAAAGAAAAGATGGGAAGAAGCATTGCTAGCAAATTAAGGTAAGCTGTACGCTTTTTACTCTTGCTGAAATGTGTGCTTAATTAACCATATGTAAATGTCCATGATCCCGCCAGATATATAAACGAAAGTAATCCCATGGTAAAATTGAAATTTCAATTCGATTTGGGTGGCTTATGTCAACCATTTTAACCTGCTCCGAATTGGTCATATGAATTTATTAAAATCAACATTTGCGCTACAAATTATATGTAAAACATCCGATGTAATTGATATTTGGGATTGCTGTCCCGATGGAAAATCATTTATTTTTTCACGGACTGGGATAAAATGCAAGTCCCAACTGCGATTACGAAAACCTCTCTCGAATTTTGTCCACAATCAGGGCTTCGAAAATGAGTGATTTTGCTCCACTCCTTCCCCACTTTTCTGCCTAAGATTCCATGAAAGAAAAACAATCATTTCCAATTGGAACAGCAATTGTATAATATTACCCAACCGATGTTATTTCGTTTGAATCACTGTTTCCCTGTTCGGCGATAAAGCCACGCTTGGTCACAGCCGCCTCCTTCCGACTGTCGCAATTCCCAACCCGATTCGTCAGAGCGCAATGGGAACCGGCAAAGTATCAAATTTGAATCGGTGCGCATCTCATTGAGTTTTAGGGCGAAATGCTCCACCTAATTTTAAATTTTGGTTATTAAATCATCGGAAATGGATAGAATGACAGCACCAGTGACTCAGTCCCAAAGAGGATGACTGTGTTGTACTTGCTGAGGTCCGTTTTGAAAATGTCACCACGGACAAAATTTGCCGATTTCGAAAAGCCTTTACGCCACGCGGAAAACCTCGATGCGATCACCAAAGGGTAGTTCAGCTCAACACCCACACAGCTCTTGTGACCGACTCGAGCACATTCAATCACCTGAATTTGGGATATTAATCAACAGAAAATATTTTTTAATTTTAGAAAAATGCAAAAAAATTCCTGGTAAGAAATTTATCAATAAAGGGCACAACAACAAAATGTACACCAAAACAGACAATAAAAACCATGAGTTAAAAGTATAATGAGTAGTCAAAAACTAAAGGAATGTCACACACTGAAAAGCGATTGGCTAGAACAAAATTCACTGGGACAGATAATGTTGGACAAATTATTTTGATTGGCGGAGATTTCTCGGAAAGATTCATAATCAGTCATTCAATGAATGATAATGATACAATTACTGAATGATAAACGAAAAACTGAAACCAAGACAAAAAAAAAACAATACCTAAGATTTTAGAATTATCGAGAAAACCTGAATAATTGACTGTCTAACTGTTCGTGCGTGCCCCCCCCCCCCACCCTCCATCCGTTTGGGTCAGTCAATGCATCGTCTCCAGCAATGTGTTGCTCGGTTGAGGATGAATTGCAGGCAGACTGATCCGCGTGATTCGGTTCTTTTTCAGAATTTGCTTTTTGTCCCGGGCCGCCTTCTTCTGCTTCTTCACTCTGTCGCGCAAGTCCTGGCCCCGATGGGTGACCCCGTCCTGCTGGTCCATCTTGGCCAAAAGGGACTCCAAGTCACCCTTTCGGATTGGCTTTACGCTAATGTCGCGAACGGCACGGAATTGGCCACCTTTAGGGGATTGTAAATGATCAAATTGAAATGTTTTTGGCAGCATGGACAAAGCATTACAATTATTCACGTGTTCATTCTCGAGCCGAAAATAGTTCCAGATAAACCTGAAGATTAAAAAATGACGTGATACTTATCGGTGCATTTTATTTCATAAAGTAAATCCAAATTGAATGGCATCGGAGGGTATCGAAAGATTAATGATCAAAACGCAACCAAAAAATACCTTCTGATCACTTCCAACGGAGCCATAATACACACCAGAAAGTCTCCTTGCAAAGTCCTGAAAAACCGAAAAGATAAAAAAAAGATGATACAAAATATGCCGACCATGCTTCAGCCAGCGAAACATTCATAACCCAAGAGAGTCGGAGCACAAAGTCTTCCAGAATTGCGAAGTAATAGTACCATTTGCTTCCATAAATCATTTCCTCGCGTAAAAAAGGCGCTTCTTTCGGTGCCGTCGGGTCGATTAAGCCCCAATCCATGAAAATGTCCCACTGGAAAATTGAGATTGAAGCTGATTTTACCCTCGATTTTGTACCAAAAATGTGTATGTGAAGCTGATTATGTATGAGGCAATCCACAGATAGAAGAAAAGTGAGGTGGTGTCAGACGGCTTTTCCACTGCCCACCATTTGCTGAGCGAATTCGTGGCGACGACCGAAAACAAAGACATTTTGAATTTGAAACAATTTAAAGTCGACATTAAAAGTGGCAACCAACCAAAAAGGTGGTCGCGTACTTGCCCGCGTTCACCAAATGTGGGTGCCACGCCCGACTGTCCCGGTAGCGACGAAGGCACTGCAAAAAGCGGACGAGCGCAGGCAGCACAGAGACGACGGATCGAATGCCAACGGAGGACATGCACATGTCCTGGCCGGTGTTCACGTCGACAAAACCCCAAGGGATTGGCCCCTCGGTAACATTCAGCGTGCGGACGTGAAGTTGGGCGCCGGAATAGTCAACTTCGGTGGCGTAAAAGCAAATGAAATACTGCAAGTCGAGAAAACAAGTACTAAATGGTAGAAAAAGGCATGCAATTTTGATGAAAAATAGAAAAACGAACGTCAGCGAATTCATTTGATCGCCCAGCCAAAAGTCGGAGAAAGTGACAAAATGAAATGGGGCGGTGAAACAGTTGAAACAATGCTTGAGAAACCAAAAGCGCGAATTGCGGTGGAATAACTGAGTGGGACGGTTGAAGGGGGCGAGCAGAAACAGCACACAGACGAACATCAACAGCAGGGGGAAGAGGAAGGGCGGCAGAAGAAGCCAATGAGCGTACAGAAAGCCGAGGACGGCCAAAGCCCAAAGCATCATCAGAAAGGAGGAGATTTGCATGATGGTCTGATAGGTGAGGTGATTGCGGGGGTCGACCTGCAATTTGAAGGAAGGGAGAGTTGAAAAACTTATAAAAAAATAAATTTGCAAAGCATTTCAAATTGGAAGTATTCAATTTAACGAATTCCATATTGTAAAAGTGAAAGGGTTTTCAAAAAATTTATTTGGTTTATGTTTTGATGACAGATTTAAAATTGTACCTCGAAAATGAGCACATGATTGACCCCTGCAGCAGCCCACCCGTACCTTTAAAGGTAAAAATGAAGGGAAAACCAATTATAAAATACACACATGTTTAAACCGCAAAGAAATATCGAAAGGAAGAAGAGGAAGAAGCCACGGAAGAGTCGAACAGCGACCCATTTTGGCTGGTTATTGTCCTTTGGCTGCAGTCCGATCAGGGACAAAACGATGGCAATTGCCAAAACGATGAAAATGCCCATGAACATGCCAAGCGAAAAGGTTGTTCCGGCATTTTGCTAAAAGGCATAGGATGCCCAATTATAAAACTCTTTCCGGGCCGACCTTTTCGCTCAGAGGCGGCACTTTCAACCGCTTCATCCCCGCTTGTCTGTTGCCCCCCTCCAATTCGTTGATCACAGTCGTCTCCACATTGTTGATAAGTGACTCGATGTCCGCGTTCAGAAAGAACGTCGACTTTTCCACCCGATTTATTCGCCAAGCCATCCCACGGTCATTCAGCATTAATTTGTCGTGTTTCTTCAGAATTTTGCGGAATCCGGTGGCATTCAATTGCTAAAACCAAAACAATTTAACACCAAAACGAAATTTAAAAAAAAAGAATTTTGTCAACAGCAACTTTTTTTTTAAATTTCGGGTGAAGGTTTGACACCGCAAATAGGTTAGTCTTGGACCATTATATCCAGGAAAATTCTTTAAAAAATACTTTAACGGTTTAACTGTTGAGTTCTGTCATATAATTGTTTGATTTTTCCAAAAATTATGACCTGGTAGTTCTGCAGCAGCACCAAATTGAGGTAAAATTCACTGAACGCGAGTTTCAATTGCTGCGCCGTCTTCGCCTGTTCCTTTTGCAATTTGCTGGACGGGGCCAATTTCGTGGCCGAATTGAAGCGCACCCGCACACTTTTGCGCTGAGTGAGGGGCGTTTGCCGGTGGTCGACCGATTCCTTGAAAAGGTTCAGCTCCGCGCTCAGCTCGTGGTACTTTCCCTGGGCCTCCGCTATTTTTTGGCTGAAGAACAGGCTGATCTTCGTCAATTCCTTCTCGCATTCCGCAAAAAATGTCTCGTCCATTTGGGTAACGTACCTAAAAATGATGGGCATTAATTCCCAATTAAATGTTTTAGGCCATTTTTTACTGATCACGCGCGTCCGCTTCCGTTGGCGCCTCCAACATCAAATCGTAAAGCATGGATTTGAGCTCCTCATAACGGATGTACTGCTTGCGCCACTCTGGCGTCAAGTGACTAGCTAATTGTTCGCCAAATTTCATTTCCGTTTACAATTTGTGGTTTTGTAACAACAACAGCAACAACAATAACAATTTAGGAGGTATGTAAATATATTGCACGCGCATTAAATGTACAAAAAGATGAACAGTTATGTAATTGTTACTCAATTGGAATACATTTTAATTATCTGAATAAAAAGGAAATCACTTACGACGCGTCCGTCTCCGCTGCCAAGGTCAATTAGCGGACTAATTGGTGGGGCCGGAGGACATTTTTTGAGCAGTCCCAGCACATTTTTGATTTGGTGCTCCGTTGCCGGAACGTACGGAAGACAGACGCGCCGGAAGGCGGGAAGAACAAACGGAACGCTAATTGCTGTTACGCCAACAGCACTCGCCCCAACCACACAAGCGATTGCGAGTCCTATATTCTCGAAACTCATACTCAACAAGCTAAAGTGGCATGTGTGTAAAACAGAAATCAAAAAGTGGGGTAAGTAATAAATTGCGACTTTTGACTTAAATTTTTTTTTGGCTATCTATTACTAAAAAAGCTATAGTTTTACATAGATTTCTGATCTCTTTTTTTTAGGGTTGCGTCCCCGACCGTCGGGGTTGGAAAAGTCGGGGTTCGGGGTTGTCGGGGTTGGAAGCGTCGGGTTTCGGGATTCGGGCGGCAACCCTGCTACCTATGAACGAACAAAAGCAAATTACTTTATTTAATAAAAGTTTGGCAAAATGGTTAAAAAATTCAAATTTGTATAATTTATTTGCCTTTTCTCTCACAAAAATGCCATTATTAGGGGTGTATATTTAACCCCGACCCCGAGTCGGGGTTAAGGGTCGGGGTTCGGGGTCGTCGGGGTTGGAAGTGTCGGGGTTGGTCG
This sequence comes from Heterodera schachtii, assembly GCA_023374025.1. NCBI lineage: Eukaryota > Metazoa > Nematoda > Chromadorea > Rhabditida > Heteroderidae > Heterodera > Heterodera schachtii. The sequence goes on along the minus strand of SIJG01000002.1, from coordinate 1,877,106 downwards.
GGGTAAACCCCGAAAAATGGCCAAAATGTCGGGGTTCGGGGTCGGGGCGGGGTCGGGGACGCAACCCTACTTTTTTTTACATGACTTTTTCTTTCTGACTGCAAGAATTGGGTAAGGGAACGTGCGGGATTTGAAATTAACATTAGCGCAGATAAGCGCTCATTTCGCTTGCGCTCCTCATTTTAATTTTAGTCAAAATAAAAAAAAATTCATTTAAGTGTGTTTCTCTCACTTTCTTTCTTTCTCTCTTTCTCTCTCCCTCCATTCCTCCCTCTTTCTCTCTCTCTCTCTCTTCCCCTCTCTTTCTTTGTCATCCTTCTCTATCAAACGGGGCGGGGGAGGGGGTGGGAGGGGATGGGAGGGGGCCGAAGGCTCCCTACGAGGCCGCGAAGCGGCCGAGCGAGTACATTAAGCGCCAAATCTGTGCCATGCTGGCCCCGGTGTTGAAAGCGGCCCCGGCGCTTTCACAGGGCCCCTTGGGGCCCTGGTTACGAATAATAAAGTTCCGGTATATTTAATGTGTAATTGATTGCTTCTGATTTAAAAAAAATACCCCCCCCCCATGATTTGTGTTCGATGGATTTCCTATTTCACGGTAGGAAATGTTTATATGTCATTCAACGCCTCTCGTCTGTACAAATCGAACGAATTTTCGGAAAGTACCCGGGATTGAAGTGCCAAAGTCCTTCGGGACTGAACTGTCCAATATCTTAAAAGGACTCAATCAGAAACAATTTCACTTCAGTCCTATCGCCCATAACTCGGTCAAAAATGCTTTCCGCTAAAAATCATTCAGATTCGTGCATTGCATGAGAGGTGTCTAGTGTTATTTTTCCGGGATTTGCTGGCTTTTAATCCTAAATTTTGCTTTTCCGATCTCTACGGTCTTTGATTTTCCATCCTAATTTCACATTTGATTTTTTCTTTCCTGTTTTGTTTTCCTTATCAATTAATCACAATTATAGTAATGTGTCGATGTTTTGGCCTGAAGAACACCGAAATGGGGGGGGGGGGGGGGGAGCGGCGAGAAGAGGGCAAATCTATCAGCAGCGATGCGATGACTCCACCAATTTATTGCCTTCGTCCGTCCGTCCGTTTCTTTCAATTCAATTCATTTGTGTGAGTTATCGACCCCCGTCGGCTGCATTTTCTCGACAAAATCAGCGGATTGCATTTTCAAGGCTTTGTGCCGCTGCTTCTCTGCCCTTTTGTCAACTGTGATTTATTTGACTCTTTGTTTTTGATCTGTTAATTGCCCTCTTAATCTTTGGCCCGGCCAATTCGCCCTTTTCCGTTCCGCTGAATGAGGTCAGTTCCGCCAGTGTCTCTCTCAAATGAATCGTTTGTGTCCCTCCATTTGTGGCCATTTACTATTTAGCCGATGATACACTTATCGATCATCTTTTTTCTGAATTGAACAATTATTTGTCACTGCTTTTGGCCAAGCCATTCATTGGCCAAGGGTTAATGAAATGATGGATTAATCCAAAGCGGTGGCCAAATAGAGGCTTTTCATGTCTGTAAAAGCCCTTGGTAGAAATGGCCTTGCTTAAAATTAACTATAGCGCTTTCCGATGCAAAATTGTGCCGTAATACACTCATTGTATATTTTGTGCCACATTTTTCGGGCACAAATGGGCGGGGGGGGGGGGAACGAACTGTCGCTGCCTTTGCCAATTGCCCCCCTCCCTCAGATCGCTACTCTCTGTGCTTCTCTGTCTTCTTCTCCTTTCCCTCCTCCGTTCTTCTTCCACTTGTTTGCTTTGTCCGTTGCATATTCCGGCCCGGCCCAAACCGCTTGATCAGTTCCGATTGCCCTCCATTCAGAAAATAGTGCACACAGCCGACACTTTCGAATGGCTCTGTCAGAATGGGTCAAAGTATTGCAGTGGCAGTGGCCAACAATTTTTGTTTCGTAAGGTTTCGCTGTTCATTTAAAGGTTGGCCACGGTGTCCGCTCAATGCCGTGCCGATGTGTCCCATTTGTTCTGTTCCCTCACCCGACTGGTCCAATCCTTGAAAACGGAATGCCCGGGGGCTGACGAGGGAATGGCACAATGTGCCGAGTGCCGTAGGAAAACGGACATTCTCTACCGGGAGAACAAATGGGTGCTGACATGTAAGCCAAAAGGAGTATTGGAGTAAAAAATATTTGAGTACTTTAGGGATCGACTCGTTGGGAAAGATGCCCTCGGGCATAAGGTGGAGCTAATTAGGGAGGGCCTCAAATTACTGGGACACAACAAACACACTTACTTTGGCACAGTGATGGCAATTACCATTGGCTTGGCGACTATGAGCAGTGCCTTCGATTGCGGGAGTAAGCAGCTTTTGTCCTTTTTCAATGTTTATTAAGCCCATCTCTCTGATTAAGCGACGGTCTCTTTAATGGCCAATACTGTCTGCTCGAGTTCCGCGTTCCTGACGGAGTGTTGCTGAACTCGGAGCATTGCGAGGACGGCTCGGAGCCGTTGGAGGTGGTGTTGGGCATTTGTCTGCCGGCCAATTGCGACCAGCAAGAGACGCGCGGGCTCGTGGAATGTGAGCGATGCTCCCTCCCCTCCCCAGTCCATCCCGTAATTTTACGTTTTCAGATGTGGCCGAGCATCATCCCATCCAGGCGCATTGCTCCCCCAAAATGCTACCATTTTGGCCCTTTCCCTCCTTTTATAGGTCCGTTGCTCTTCCTCCCCGCGTGCCATGCCTTGGCCCTCCGTGCTTTTGCTGGCCGTCTGTCTTCTCTGGCTGTCTCTCGTACTCGCGGTGTCCCTCCTCCACTGGTTGCGTCCCTCCCTTTCCCTCCCGCCTCCCTTCACCGCTCTTCTATTGCAAACCCATCTCCGTCATTCCCTGCGCACCATTCGTCCTCCCGAGGCACCTTTCCAAGCTGTTCAAGGCATGCAATGCCTTTCCGCTGCCATGCTCGTGTTCGGCTATGCGCAGGTCAGTCGGGACAAAAAGCCGCTAACTGATGGGCCGAGACGATAATTAGTGCTTTGAAATTAGTTTAGGTTTGGGTGATGCCTTTCCTCGGTGAGTTCGTTCACTTTGACTTTGCCGTCGTTTGCCAAAAATGGCACACATTCCACTGCTCAGAGAACATCGGGCACCATTACACGTTCATGGACAGCACCCTGTCGCAGCCAATGGTCAATTATTCGGTGTATGCCGATGGACTGTTCGCCCTCGGCACTTTCCAACTCACTTACCAATACGCCATCGGCGGCACCGCCACCCCCGGCGGCGATCAGCCCAAGGCGCGGCTGTCCCAACTGATGCGCGTGCTGAAGCGGCGCTTCCTTCGGTTGCCATTGAAAAGCATTTAAGACAACCATTTTGGTGAAATTTGTTCAGTTTGCTGCCCCTTTACTTTCTGTGCACTTTGACCATGGCCTTTCTGTTCACTTTTCTCGGAGAAGGTCCAATGTGGTCGCGCATTGACATAGCGCAGCGATGCGCACGAAATTGGCCCACCAATTTGCTGTTGGTTGGTGGAGGGAGGGACAGAACAGAGAACAGAGCAGAGAGAAAGCATTCTCCGATCGGGGGAGGGGAGACAAAACCAAAGTCTGATCAAGGGGAAGCATTCTGACCACAGGCAGAAGTGAGCTGTTCCGCATGACTGAAAGACAGTCTCCGATCGGAAACAAAAGGCAAATGGGCATTCCCTGCTGGTCAGAGGGAAGAAAGGCCTCTGATCAGCGGCAGAAGCCAATAGCTCGCCGCTGATTGAAGGAAAAGCCGTTCTCTGATCAGCGGCAGAGATAAAGCCAATCGTGATTAGAGATTCTGACAAGGCCATCTTCCGATCGGGAAGGAATGAAGTGGATGCTGGTTTTGTCTTCCGATTCATTGGCTAAATTTACAAATGCTTCTCCCCGCCCCCCTCAGGTGAACAATCTCTTCGGCTTCTCTCACATTGTGCGTTTGTCTCTCCCCATTCATTTCACAAATTGTCTTTTTCTTTCTGTGTTTGAACGCCGGCTTCATGTACGCCCTCGAGGCTCAGTTTCTGCTCCTTTCGCTTGCCGCCCTTTGGCTTTTCCCCCGCCACCAAACGCGGCTCCTCTGGGCATTGTCCGCTTTTTTCGTATGCAGCATCCTTTTCTGTTTGGCAGTTTCTCTTCTGTTCGGCACTCCTCCGACGCTGATCCCCCATCTGATGAAGTGGGTGGGCCAAATCCCTTTCTCGAGTTTCACGATTATCGGACAATTATGGTTTGGCATTTGACTTTTGTGCCATGAACCGAACCCTTCTTTATCCCCTCCCTCATCCCCTCCCCTATACCCTCCCTTATCCTCTCCATTATCCCCTCCCTTATCCCCTCCCTTATCCCCTTCCCTATATCCTCCCTTATCCCCTCCCCTATACCCTCCCCTATCCCCTCCATTATCCCCTCCCTTATCCCCTCCCTTATCCCCTTCCCTATATCCTCCCTTATCCCCTCCCCTATACCCTCCCCTATCCCCTCCATTATCCCCTCCCTTATCCCCTCCCTTATCCCCTTCCCTATATCCTCCCTTATCCCCTCCCCTATACCCTCCCCTATCCCCTCCATTATCCCCTCCCCTATCCCATCCATTTCCGCTCCCTTATCCCCTCCATCCCGCCTCCCTCCCTCATCTCCCCCCTCCTTCCACAGTCAGTCTTCGTTCCAACCCTTTGCCGACCTTTTGTTCCTGAACCCTGTGGCCCGTGCCGGCCCCTTCCTCGTCGCTCTGTTCGTCTCCCTTTGGCTGCTGCCCCGTCTCGCCCATCAGAAGCATCTCCTCCGCGTCCCCCCCCCCCTTTTTTGTCCCCAATTTCCCTTCTTCTCCCTTTTTAGGCTTTGTGTCCCCTTGGCTCCCTCCTCCTCATCCTTTTGCTCGCCCTTCTCCTTTGGTGTCCCCATTGGCTTTGGTCCGTCCCTCCCTATGCTTCATCTTCCCATTCGTCCGTTCCTTTGCCTTTTTTCCCCGCCCTTTACGCCACCTTTCATCGTACCGCCTGGGCAACTTTGCTGCTTTTATTGGCCATTCTTTTGGATGCCTCCAGGGGAAACGGTGAATTTTTTAGTGAATCTTGCCCCAAATTTCAAAATTTTTAAGTTTTTTGACCGTCCTTTTAAGCATTGAACTCCTTCTTCTGCTGGCGCTGCTTCCACCCCCTCTCTAAGCTGGTGTTTCCCGTTCTTCTGCTCTCCGAGGTCAGCAAAAACTCTCTCTCGCTCTTTTTCTCTCTTTCTCCACTCTCTCCCCTTTTTTCTCGCACTATTTCAAGTTTTTTTTTTTGTTCTCAAATGGCCATTTTCAGCCCATCGCTTTGTCTCTCTTTTCTTCCCTTCATCGTCCCGTCCATTCGACGCCTCTTTCCACCGTCAGCAGTTTGCCTTTTTTGATATATTTCAATCGTTCTTGACTTTTGATGGGTTTATTTTATTATGCCATTTTAAGAGCACCATTTTTAAAATTATTTTTTCAAAATGATCGACAGTCGCATTGAACTACTGTAAGGGACAAACCGCCGGGGGAGAGGAGTGACGGGAGGGTTTGCTGACCGCGTGGGTTCCATTCCCACCCCGCCATACAGTACTCTTGCTCATATGCTTTTCACACCCCAACAATAGTACCCCTTATTACCATATCCTTGAGACCGAATTATGTTTTTAAACTGTGTAAATCCGTCCCCCCTCCCAAAGGTGCTCGCTTGGATCGGAATCCTCGTCTGTTCTCTGATCGTCGCTTTGTTAATTGACACCGCTCTGACCCGTCCAATCCGATGGATTTGTGGCGCAAGGGAAGAAACGAACGACGCGATGAACAGCAGCAGCAACAGGATGAAAAACGGAAGGATGATCATGGAAATGGAAGGGGAGGGGAAGAAACGGACGATAGGATGACATAAGCAGAAGAGAGAGAGGGGTGATCAGAAGGACTGATCAGGCAGACGGACCAATCACTTGGTCAACAAAGGATCACTCGAATTAAGCCATTAATTAATGAAATAACACGACCAATCAATTAAATTAGCATGTTATGCATAAGAATTAGCAGTCCTTACGCATATGCTTCACAGAAATGTTCTTTATTTGCTTGTTTCTATTCTCAATTAGATTATATTTTTGTGATTTAAATGTTTTGATCGGACAAAAGAAAAATGAAAAAAAGAAAAACAATCAAAAATCAAAAATCACGTTAGCATTAGGAGCAGAATTCTGTGGCTTGTGAGATAGAAGAAGAAGAAGGGATGAAAAGGGACAAATGGGGAGGGGAAAGGGAGGGAAGGCGGGCCAAAACGAAACTCATCGGCATTTGTGGACATTAATTTGCTGGGAGAACAGTGAAATTATGAAAAGCGATTTCGATCCTGGAAAAATTATGGAAATTCGAAACATTTTTGGGCTCGAAATTCCTACTCTGATCAACAGGAGGAGACATTTTGGCCAGCCAACTTTGGTTTGGGAGGGATTGCCGGAGACCCGCGGGCGGCACAAAAAGTAAAATTGTGAGGGGGGGGGGGAAAGAGTGAGTGAGTGAGTGAACACAGTTTGGCCAACAGAGGTGCAGCAGCAGAAGCTGATCAGTCCGCCGAAGTTCGGTGGTCTCTCCGTCGAATCGTTCGTCCCTTTTCCATTTTCGCTCATTTTCCCCTCTTTGTCGTCGTTTTTTTCCGCTTCGTTTTGTTGTCATTGGCTGGTGAATTGGCCTCCGTAAAAGTGTGAATACGCGCCGCCACCGCCGGCGAACGCGGCAGCCGCCGCGTAACCGTCGTAAGGGGCGTAGGCCATGGACGGGTCCAATTTGGTGCCCAGCGAATGGTCGGACGGGGCGGTGCCGGGGAAATAGGCGGGTGGAAAGGGCGCAAAAGCGGACGGGTCCATGCCGAGCGCGGACGGCGCCGCGGGGCAGCCCAACGCGGCGTAATGAAAGGGAGCGGGGGCGGCGTAACCTGACAAAAAGCGATTGAAATTAGAAACATTCTTAAGCAAACTTAGCCATTACAGTATTTTACAGTAATGTGCACTCACTCCTACCGTATAAAGAACCATTTCCGGCATTTTAACCCCGCCAAAGGCTCCGAAGGCAATTTTAATGCTCACCAAACTGAGTGCCAAGCCCAGCGTCGCCCGTTGCCCACGCCGCTTGGTGCTGTGCCAATGTCAGCTCTGCTGCCGATGGCATAAATGCCGATGTGCCGAACGCTGTGCCGATGCCGAACCCGGTGGCCCCATTCACAATGTCGACGCCAGTTTAGGCTGGCCGTCGTTGCCGCTGAGGTCGATGGTGGCATCATTGCCGCCGCCTGAGTCTTTTGCTGTGGCGATGCCCGGGGATGAGCCCCTCCTCCCCCTGTTGATGTTGCGTTTGTGCCGTTTGTCGTCCCGCGCAGTTCGTCCCTTTCGTCGTGCGAATGCCGCGACGAATTGGACGGAAGGCGAAGGTGTTGTTGAGCATGGCGAATGTCCTCCTCAACAAGTGGGATAGCCATGGCCGAAGACGAGCCGGGCAGGGAGTTGGAGCAGTTCAACGCGCATTGGCCCACGGACATGGCGGGGCCGGGCGTGTCCACAGAATCGGAGGCACTGCCGCCGGCGGCCGTGTCCATGAACGGGTTGTGATTGAGCTGGTGGTGGCGGAGGTGCGACATGGCCCGCCGCATCCCACCGTTTCCGTCCTCATCGTCCTCCTCCGACGAGCGGATGCCTTCCGCGGAACAGCGCGACGGCCCTCCCTCGCCGCCGCTGTTCCGCGTCTGTTTTTTGCTCTTGGATCGCCTGTTCTGGAACCAAATCTTCACCTGAAAAGGGGGAAAGGGTGATCAGAGAATGATCAGCAGAAAGAAGGAAAGGTGATGGAAAAACGTTAAGTGGAAAAGTGATCAGACCAAAAATGAACGAGGAAAGAAAGGGAAAGGAAATGCCGAAGGCGGAGGAAAATGATGGAAATTGGCCAAGAAAATCGGACAAGTAAAGAATAAATGATGGATATTAGTGCCAAACAATGAATGAAGAGATTATTAACAGATCAGATCAACAGAAGAAGAAGAAGAAGGTGTGAGAAAGGGACGGATTGAAGGAAAAGAGAAAGAAATGCCACGGGGACAGAGTTAAAAAAGGCAATGATTGGCATGGGAAGAACAAAACAAGACGAAAAGCATTCATTCACTCCATGCATCCGTCAAGTGACAACAATGGCACAGGTGAAAGAAGAAGTTTTTGATGGACTTATAGGTATGGGGCGAGGAGGGCGAGGGACCCCTCAGTCCCCCCCCCCCCCCCTCTGTGCTCCCCATTTCCATCATTCCCCTCCAATAAGCCCATCTTCCGTCTCCCCCCCCCCCCTCCCCTCCCCTCCGTCCCATTCATCCGGTGACAGGTGCACGTGCCCGGCAAAATGACATTGTCACAAAACCAAAAAACGGAAGGGCGGGGGGGGGGGGGAGAAACGAAGAAAAGATCGGGCCGAAAGATAAGCGCATCAACGGCAATGCAGGGGAAAAAGCAGTCGCCATTCCCTGTTCGTTCACCTGCGTTTGGGTCAGTCCGAGACGGGCGGCCAATTCGGCACGGTCCGGCAAAGCCAAATATTGTGATTCATTGAATCTGAACAAAGAATGGATGGATATTTTCAAGCAGAATTGGGAAGTATGTAGCGAAAGTAGTCAAGAAAGGCAATTTGAATTTTTGCGCACTTTGGCACAAAATCTACGAAAGTGCCCACTCTTTTGGCCCAATTCGTTGGCATAATTTTTGTCAGAGAATTCGATTTCCGTTTTGCTTTTTGTGCCGTTTTGCTCACCGATTGTTCAGTTCTGCTAATTGTGCGCTTGAGTAGATGGTCCTCGGCTTGCGCGTCTTCTTCCCCCTCGCGTTGATTTGCACTTCGTTGCCTTCGATGATTCGCGTCGTCGGCCCCCCGGGCGCTCCGCCGTTGGCGGACGATGCCGCGGCACAGACGGGCGATGACTCATTTGTGAAGCCTTAGGGGAAATCATTTTTATTTTTTTTTTATTATTGAAATTGGGTGGGAAAATCGACAACACTCTAACGAAAAGTCCCCTCAAAACACCGTCACAAACATTCAATCCATTCTTTCTCAATGGTTGTGTCGAAATTACGCCAATTTGGGCGGGCAATGCCGTGATAATTGGCAGCCATCATTCCCTTTTTTGGGGTTGGTGAGAAAGGGGGGGAGGGGGGGGGGGGGGGACATTGGCTGTCCCTCTTCCCCCCCCCCCCCGTTGCGTGCGATTGAATAATAATAAAAAAGATGGAATCAATGTGGCACCCCGAAATGAGTGTTGTGTGTTTTATGTGATTTTTATTAATTGAACAATGCCATGCCAAAATTGAACCAATTCGTTGCCTTTGCCTTTCCCTTTGTCCTGTTTCACTTTGTCCCTTGGTCCATTTGTCCTGTTTCACTTTGTCCCTTTGTCCGTTTGTCCCTCACCTTCCGGTGAGCTCGCCGGTTGGTTTGGGTAGAGAATGTGTTGGTGATGGCCGTTGTGATGCGCATCCGCGTACAGCTCTGACGGACCGGCAAAACCATAATAGAAGCTGTTGGCGTAATAAGCGGAGGAAGAAGCGGCGGAGGGAAGGGAACTGACAAAAAGGGGGAGGATAAGCGAAAAATGATAATGACATGACTAATGAGGGGCGGGGGATAAGGGAAAAGTGATAATGACCATGACTAATGAGGGCGGCGGGGGGGGGGGGGAAGGCATTCCATGCCAAAGTCAACTTGGACATAAATACACCATTTTTTAATTAAAAAAAATTGTTATTATCAACTAATAAATGAAAAACATTGCTCAAATTAGGCGGGAGTGAAGCCAAAGGCATTTATTTGGTACCGCCAATTGCCCCAAATGCGCACCCATTTGAAATCAGAAAAGCCGTCTCCGCCGCCGCCATTGCTGCGGCGGACGAAGTGCTTGGAAACGGCTTCTGATCGAAGCTGTTCAGATGGTCGCCCATTTTGCCGTGCTCCGCCAAAAGGGGAAAAGCAATGGGCGGCTTTTGGTCCACGGGCTCCGTGCCGCCGCCAAATGCAACCATCAGTTCGGAGGAGGAGGGCGCGGACGACGAATAGTCGCCTGCAGCAGCCGAAGCCGCAGCCGACGCAAGAGCGTCGACTGAGGCGGCGGTGGCGGCACTGACAATGGCGGCGTCGGGAGGGGCGGCAGACATCGAAGGGGGCAATGATCGGGCAATTAGCCTGGAAGGGAGGCAATTAGGGAGTGGGCCAATCTGCTGGATGAGAGGGGAAGGGCAACAATTATGGAGGGACTGAGGGAGCAAATTGGAGGAGATGGGAGCAAGGGGAGAGGTGGGGAGAGAGAAGAGGGGGAAAAAAGGGGGAGGGGAGAGAGGAGGGAAGGGGGAAGTTGATGATTGTTGGGGGGACGAACAAATACAATGTGTACACACACACCCATTTATTTCTCCTCCTTCCCTCTGCTGATGAAGGGGTGCCGACTATGAAGGAATGGGGCAGACGTGGGAGAAGAGGGGCGGGGCGACCCTCCGATTGGCTCTTTGGCGACGGTCGCTGGGAAAGGGGGGGGGGAGGAAAGGCAGCGAGGAAGAGCTTTCCTTTAGTGATGCAGGGGGAGGGGCGAATAGCGAATAGAGTGGCAGCAAAGAAAGAAACGGAGGAAAAGAAAGGGAAGCCAAATGGGGAAAACAAAAAACAGCTGCCCTTCCAAAAATGAACGTCAGATTTAGTCCCCCATTTTTTAGTTCTATTTTTTCGAGATATGAACTGATTTTACAATATGATTTTCGTGCCTTCAATCTTCGGCACCTTTCCTCTATTTATCCCTCCCTTTCCCTGCGTTTTGCCATGGCATCTCCTTGCCACTCCTTACCTCCCCCCCTCCGCCCAAAATGCCTTCCTTTACCTTTCACCCCCCCCCCGCCCCTCTCGTCATTCTCGTCACCCCTCTCTTTACCGTACTTTTCCCTTCCGCCTCTGTTGACGGCCTTTTCACCATTTTCGCACAAAAGAGGCCTGACAGGAAAGGGAAGCGCCGCATTGGGTCGCTGCCCCCCCCCCCCCCCCCCTCCCGCCGCTTTTCCCCAATCGTTCGTCCCCTCATCATTTGTCCCTTTGTTTGGCGAACTTTTGTGCTGGGGGAGGAATGCGGGGGGGGGGGGGGGGAGGGGGGGCAGAGACTGTCCTTTTTGTCGCCGGACGGATGACGGCGGCGTGAATCCGTCGTTGTTCATTTTCTTCCACCACCAGTGGGTTTCCCCCCCCCCCCTCCCCAAACCAATGGATCTTTCTTTCTTCCCATTCATCCCTCCTTCTCCCCCCTCCCCTCAACCTCCAAACCCCCAATTTGTGCCCTTTTCTTCTGCGCATTCATGAAACAGACCTTCTCACCACCATCCAGCAGCACCGACCAGATGTGAGTGAGTGCAGGAATGAGGTGGGGGGAAGGGATGAAAGACGAGGGACGGGGGGGGGCGATGGATGGACTCTTCCCATCTCACCTCATTCATCCCCCCCCCCTCCCCCGCCCCCAATGTCCCCCGAGGGGAATTAATTGTCGCCTTTTGCCGCCATCGGTTTTATCCACTCCCTCCCCCCCCCCCCCCGCCCATTCTTCGCCCGACTCAGCCAGCGCAAAACTGGAAGGAGAAAAGGTGAATTGAGGGAAAGGAAGGGAAAGGGGAGATCGGACGGGGGGGGAGGGAAGTGAGGCGGAATGGGAGGACGGAGGAGGAGGACCATGGGAAGGAAGAGACGATCCAGTCGGATGGAATTTGAGGGGAGAGGAGGGGGGGGGGGCGGGGGGGGGGGGAGGACCAATCCGGAAAGGTGCGACGAGGAGAGCGGCGGCTGCTTTGACTTTACGCGGCAATGGCTTTTCACTGCCGAAGGCGCGGCAAATTGTGTGTGTTCGTTCGCATTGGCGCTGTGTTCGTGTCCATCTTCACCGCCACTCGTCGAAGGTGTATTTGGGGGGAAACGGAAGACAGCACTTGGCTGGTGAAGGGGATTTGGTGTTGGGCGGACGGGGGATTATCGGATTGGGGGGGGGGGGGGGGGGGACAATTGCGCAGTGGATCAGATGGGGACCAAGCGGACTAAGGAAGGAAGGGATGACGACGCCATCCCAACACAGTGGGGGTCCCGGGGCCGTGGGGGGAGGGGGGGGGGGGAGGGGGGAGGGGGGGGGGGGGGGGGGGACATGTGTTCGAGCCGAGCAAACGCACAACGGAAAAGGGCAAAGGGGAGGAGAATACTGTGGATGAAAAAGGAGAAGAAAGGGGCGAAGAACAGCAGAACACAATGCAAAAAACGCGTTGGAGACAAAATTTTCACCATTTTTTTTGTGTTTGATTAATTGGGAAAATGAAAAAATGGGAGAACAATGGGAAGCATCGTTCGTTTTTTGTTTGTGTGATTTGCCAATGAGCATAAAATGGACATGGCTTTTGCTCTGCCCGAGGCTATCAGCCGAGAGAGGGAAAAAATGCCACCGAAGTGCCGCGGGCAAACGACCGCATTTTCGAGCCCCGAGGCGAATTGATCGTCCAATGCCCACGTCCGCGCTGACCGCCGTCCACATTGGCCTTTGTCCATTGTTTGCGCGCGCGGGAATCCCCGGAGGCATTTAAATTGAGGCAAAAGGGCGATTCCCTGCGGCACTTTGGTTCTCTCATTCGCCCATCAACCGCCCCCCCCCCCTTCCCCCCGCTCTCTCTCCTTTCCCATTCCCTATCGTTCTTCATCCGCTTCACCCCCCCCCCCCCCCTCCTCTCCCCTCTGTCTCACCCTACCCTCCCCAATGCCTCATCCGTTTTATACCCTTCCTCCTTCCTTTCCCCCCTATCACTTCCCCAGCCGCTTTATCACCCTCTTTTCCACTCCGTTTGCTGCTTCCGGTTCGGTTTCCGGCAACCCCCGCGGCTCTTCACGTCCCCCCTTCCGTCGTAAGAGACTGGGAGATGGAGAGCGCCAATTATCCTCACCCCTTTACCCCTTTCTTCTCCTCCTCACCCATTGCTCGCCTCTCACTCTTTTTTCGTTGCTTAACCGTAATTACAGGGCACGGACGAAGGGGGAAACAGTGGCAAAGGGAAAAGGAAAAGGAAGAGCCCCGGGAGGGAGAGACGGGGAAAGCGAGGCACAGAGGAAGGAAGGGGAAGAATGGACGGACGGATGGACAGACGAATGAACTGAATGGGTACCGCTCCCCCCCCCCCCCCCCCCCGCCTCACAGTGTGAAATATGGCCGAATCGGCCGGGAGCGAAGGGCGGCGGAAGTGCCAAAGAAAGCCGGGGGGGGGGGGAGAAGAATAGATTATGGGAGAAATGCACAGAAAAAGAAAGACACATTGTTATTGTTGGAGTAAGAAAGAATTTGGAAAATGACGAGGAAAGGAAAAAGAAATGATGAGAGAGAGAAAAGAGGAGGAAAATCGGAACAGAGACCGGTCGATCAGCAGAGCGATCGGAAGCAGCAAAGCGTGAAAAGCTATCGAAAATCATCCTCAAGGAGAAGCAGCGACTGACGGACTGACGGACCAGAAAAATGAAACATTGATCAGAGCGATGGACGGCACAAAAAATGGAAAAATGCCAAAAAATACATTCACAAAGGAAAAGAAAGACGAAGGAAAAAGAGCAACACAATGTTCATTCCGTACTATGGACGAATTATTATGTGATTCAGTCTGTCTAAGTTGCTGAATTCGCTGCTGATCCATTCGTATACTTCCCCCCCCCCCCCCCCTCTGTGTCCTCCCTTATTCCCCCCTCCCATCCTTTCCCATCCATCCACAGTCTTCCTAACAGTCCCCCGTCCCATCCCTTACAGTGTCCCCCGCCCGGTCCAAGGACCCCATTCATTCGCACAAACAATCACATGGCCTTGGTCACAGCAGCACCAACAGCAAAAGGGTCAGTCACTCACTTGCTCATCCACCGATCTGCTCCTCTCCGAACCCATCCATCCCAATGAGCCCATTGCCTTTTGGGATGGAAAATGCCCCCGTCCCTTCCCCCCCCCCCCCCCTCTCCCCCTCCGCCCCCCTCCACTCGTCCTCCAGGGAATAACACATGGAAAGCGATGCTATTTTGGCAATTGCAGCTGCAAAGAGCAGAAAAAAAGTCATTTGAACTGAGCAGAGGGTGGTAAAGCCAAAGTGATTTTTGTGCTCACCAGCAGAACCTGTTAAGTAAGCCAATGTTTTATGAGAGGGTTAGGAATGAACACTTTCGAGATTTCGCGTTTTCTCGACAAATTAAAACAGAGAAAAGGGCGGGGGAGAGGGAACGGGTCACCACCCTCTCCGCCCCCCCCTCTCACCCAATCCCTCAGTCCGTCCCAAAGGCGGCACTCTTTGCCACCCTCTCCCCTTATAACACAAACCCCCCCCCCCCCCCCCCTCCCCCATTCCCCAGTGGATTGATTGGCTCTCTCTCCGGTTTATTGTCCCGATTGCCCATGCACCTGCCCGCGCCCGTCGTCATCCGCGCGTCTTTCTTTGCCCTTCGGCGTTATGTGAACGGAAGGGGAGAAAGGGTGAAGAGATGGATTGAGTGGTGGTGAACTTGCACAATCGACCTGCACTTGCCCATAAAGCGGATTGGAAGCTGTAAACACCCGGCATGGACGGGGTTTAAAAGTTGTGAATGGGCTCATAAAATGGGGGGGGGGGCAACGGAGGAGGGGGAAAAGAGCAATTGAAATGACCGGGCGAGCGGAGAACGAACAACCAACAAAAACAAACAAAGACTTCAACAAGCCAAAATGAGGAGGAAAAAAGGAAGGAAGAAGAAGAAAATGAGGAGGAAGTGACCAATGGGAGAGAATTAAACTCTTTCCTTCTAAATTCGGATTTACAATGTCTCGGACTTTGAACCAGTTTTTTAACAATTAATAAATAAAATTGTTTTTTTTTGTAAATCAGAAAAAATGTAAAATTTAAATTCAAAAAATAAAATATTTGGCAAAAATTCACTATTATGCTCGAGCGGATGCGGAACATTAATCTCTCAAGTCTCAAGTTAGTTTCAAAAATAAAGTTCCAATTTTTCTAAAAATAAAATTAACGTTTTCAACTTTTTTTTTTCCTAAATATAATATTTTGCAGAGTGTACAATCTTAATTAAGATTGTTTGTTCCATTCCACTTATTGTTTATGTTGTTCTTTCCGTTTCCATTTTCACTTCTCCCCCCAATGTTTGCCATTCGTCGCCACTTTTCCTCGCTGTTCGGGAACACTGTGGCCAAGAAACTCGACCACTACAGCCAATTCCAGCCGTCTTCGCTCACCATTCAGCAAGTTGGGCTTCGAAATTTGTGCCGAGTTTGACGGTGTTCGTTTCAGTATTTGGACTTTGGCCGGCATGGCACTGCCAAGTCTTCCTACACATTTCTCAAGACGGAATTGCTGGTACGACTTGCCAATATTATGCAGGAGATCCTTTTGCTGCCACCAAATTTGCTCAGGACACGAAGGTTTTTGTCATTTCTCACAAGAATTTACAAAAAAGGAGAAAACTTCAGTGCGCAACAAGTGGTGGATTGGTACAGGACAAGTTTTGAGGAATTACTAACCTTTGAAAGTTCAATGGGCCACATGGACGAGATTTTGAGGTTGGACAATCAAAAATCATTATAATACACATTTTATATTTCTGAATTTCGGCTGATAAAAACGAGACCGACTCTTTTTTGTTTTTAAATTCAA
Organism: Heterodera schachtii; assembly: GCA_023374025.1. Taxonomy (NCBI): domain Eukaryota; kingdom Metazoa; phylum Nematoda; class Chromadorea; order Rhabditida; family Heteroderidae; genus Heterodera; species Heterodera schachtii. The sequence continues at coordinate 1,861,414 of SIJG01000002.1, read as the reverse complement.
ATGCCTCAATTGTTTCTTGCTATAAATTACTACCAAAACGAAATAAAAACCCATAAAAAATGATAATTTGCAGGTTTAATGACCAACTCCAAATCATTTTGCGGAGACATAGCACAGTGGTGCAAACGATGGCGGAAGGGATCATTGAACTGAAGGAGACCGGTGGGTTAGAACCGGGGAGCGAGCAGGGCATCCAATACTTCCTGGACCGCTTCTACCTGAACCGAATCTCGATAAGGTCGCCTCTTTTGCTGTCTCGGTTTAACAAATGGAAAAAATGCAATTTTCAGAATGCTGCAAAACCAACACTTAGTGGTACGGACGGACTGACCACGAACGAGTCCAAGTTGACCACCCCCTTCATCCCTTTTGAGGTGTTCGGCTCCGTTCTGCCGGAATCGCCGCGGCACGTCGGCTGCATCGATCCGTCAGTTTGGCTAATTAAACCGCTAATTGTTTACTTTTCATGAATCGAAATTTCTTGCAGAATGTGCGATGTCTCTTCCGTGGTCAATGATGCATTTGAAAATGCGCGTTTCCTCTGCGACCGTTTCTATTTGACTTCGCCCGCTTTGAAATTGGACTGTCACAATTCGATTAGTCCGGACAAGAAAATTTCCATTGTGACAGTCCCTTCTCATCTGTACCACATCATGTTTGAGCTCGTAAGCGATGGTCTGCATTTTGTGTCAATGAATGTCAAAAAGTGCTTTTTAATTGAGTTCAAAAATTCGATGCGCGCGACGGTGGAAAACATTGGCACGGACGAGGATTTGCCAGATTTGCACGTCCGAGTGGTCCGCGGTTACGAAGACCTGTCCATTAAGGTGATGCAAAGGTTGACAACTCGGCGGAGAGGGGGCGGGGGAGAAATTGGCACAAGAATAGAATTAATTTGTCCATAGTCATGGATGGACATGTCCGGTGGAAATGCATTTTCACCAAATGAAAAAAGACAAACATATATTTTTCGGTTGCCCCTCCTTTTCTCAATTTCCTTTTTCCGCCAATTTCTCAATCATTTTCCGTGCAGATCAGCGATCGCGGCGGTGGAGTCCCACGGAAAATATTGAGCAAATTGTTCAACTACATGTTCAGCACTGCACCGCCTCCGCCCCAGGATGGCACTCAAACGCCGTTGGTGAGTAAAGGAGGGAAACAGCAACATAGATTAGTCGATGTTTTTTGTCGGTTCAAAATTTTAAAAATGAATAATTTATTCAAAATGGTGTCTACTTCCATTCTTTTCGGGCCGGTTACGGGTACGGTCTTCCGCTGTCTCGTCTCTACGCGCGGTATTTCCACGGCGATCTCTTTTTGGTGTCCATGGACGGGTACGGCACTGACGCCTTCATCTATTTAAAAGTTGGACGGCACATTTTAATCGTTCATTAATGTTTATTCTTTCTCTATAGGCTCTTCCGATGGATGCGCACGAAGTGCTCCCCATTTTCTCTTCCTCTTCCAGGCAATACTTAAAGCCGAAATTTAAATTTATACAAATTTCCGTCTTATTTATTTTAGGCGAAGGTTAACGAAGGGCCCAATGATCGGCGATTGGACGAGCACTGTTGACCACTTCGGTGGACACCATTAGCAGTGAATTAATTGATCAAACTTAAATTTGTCTGTATTTACTAGTCAAAGACTGCACCACAATATTTAATGTTTATTTACTTTCTAATAAATATTTCGCTAAGCTTACAGCCAAACACTTGCGAGGGTTCGGAGGCAGGCCCGTATACAAAAAAAAAAAAAATGGGGAGTAGAGCCAAAAAATGACTAATTACTGAAATGTGATTAGAAAATTGTGCAAAACTATAAATTTGCCCATTTTTCTTGAAAATTTTAATTTCGGGGGAGGGGCACGTGCCCCCTTGATACGGGCCTGTTCGGAGGCAACGACAAACGCAACCGGAGGCTTAAAACATTATTCATTAAGCCTTTCTTAGAAATCACAAAACATGTCAAAGTGAATACATACAAAACAAGGCAATGGTTTAGAATGCATTAAACAATTAATAATATAAATGATTTGAGTCAGAACATCTGCAAAGCTGCTTGTAAGGTCAATGAGATCGGACAGAGACGAAGTCTCGGTCAACTAATGATCATTTGGTTAGTTTGCTTGTAACTTGTCAAAAGTGATTAGTTTTGGTCGAGACTTCGTCCGGTTTTTGGGATATTTCGTCCGTCAGTGATCAGTCGGTGTCTCTTCAGAGCGCCTTAAGGCGATATTTGGAAGCCAAACGCGAGACGGACTCCCTTCTGTTCTTCAACGTCACTTTCTTCACAATTACCAAAGCTGGAAAAATGGAACCATTTGCAAACAAAATAAATGTACAATTTGGCAACCGATGGTAATTCCGTTGCCAATCGCAATCAGCGAGAAGAGCAGGGCGAGGACGAGCACCTGCCAATCGCGGGAGCAGTTCAAGCGGAAGTACAGGTCGAAGAGCACGAAGGCACAGTAGGCTTGGAGGAACTGCAAAAAGCAAATCGAAAAATAGAAATTCAATCTAAAAATTCAAATAGGTGGAAATTAATTGGCAAAAATGAACGGGTTTTAGAGCAAATTCACTTTTCAATTTATGCTTACGTATCCGATGATCAGAAAGGGCATAAGAAATGTCTTAAAGGGAGAGAAAATAAGGCAAATTGAAGGAAAGTGTCAAAAGGGACCCACCAATCCTTTGAACATCCAACTGCTGAAACCTGAAAAGGAGGAAATGTACATTAGCGATTTACCCTGAATTTGACCCAAACCGAAACACTCGACGAAGATCACAACTACTAATTACGATCTGTTAATTATGGACACCTTCAACGGTAATGTCCATTGAGTGACGCTGTCCCAAGGCATCTAAAAACGGGAAAATAGAGCAATTCAGCAGAAAATGGAGGCGAAATGTTTACGGAGTCTGCGCAAACAGCCCGTTTGGTATTTGTACATGAAAAGGAAAAAACAAATTCGAATTTAAATTTGAATGCGTAATTAATTAATTATTCACTGGATTATCTGCACACTGCTCACATAGCACACGAGCACAACAAAGGTCGGACGCATGTGCTCGTAGCAGTCGCCGCCGCTCCACGTCAAAGTGATGCAGCACAGAACACAGGTGATGTAATGGTGCAACACCGGAAAGGAGGGGGGGAATTGGTCGGGGAAAATGGCGGAGGGAAGAGAAAGACAACAAAAACAACGACAACAAGTTCAAACAGTAGAAAACAGTCCATTCATTATGTTGATTATTGCAAGAAAAGTTCCACTTTTGCAATAATTGAGGTTAGAATGGAAAATTGATTATATTGCTGTCCCCAAAGTGTGCAGAATATCCCAATTAATGCAAATAAAATGAATTAAAAGACAAGAAAAATTGAAAAGTTTGCCACTCACCCACCATCCTTTGATACGCGACCCGTTCAGGCGAAGAATGGACTCGCGAATGGTCTAAAATGGATAAATGGACTCACCGAGTGAAATGAAAGATAAAAGAGAAAACCCACCAAAGTGCAGTAGTACCAAACCAACAGAAAGTTGCAAAGGGCGTCCAATGGGCGTAGAATCGGAGGCAGCCAAATGACGACGAAAAACACTGCGAGAATCTGCTCACAGAAAAAGGAAAACAAATTTAAGCGAATTGTTCGGCATGGACAAAAATTGACGCGTGAAAGAACGTACGACAAAAGCGACGGACAGCTTGAACGACTCGTACTCCTTTTTGTAGCGGTAACGCTCGTCCGGACTGGGCAAGGTGATGTTCAGGTTGGAGCCCAAAATGATGTTCAGGTACATCCTGTGGGAAACAGATGATGGATGATCATTTCTTTCATAGCATTGGCATCGTTTTTCCATTTGTAAATTTGCTTTTGCCCACCCATTGTCGCCGAGGGGCACTTCCCTTTCCATCTCCCCAAGTTTGGCGTTCATTTGTGCCGCCCGTGTCTTTTTCGCTTCCAATCCGCCTTTGTCATCGTCGCTGAGTTCGCCCTTTTTCAAGAGGCTGAAAGAAAAGAAAGGACAAAATATGAAATGCAAATTCAAGAACGGATGAATGGGAAAGGTATGAAATTTTCTTTTTTAGGCATTTCGGTCTGCCGAGAAAATGAAACCGTTGGCATTTCCTATCCATCAGTGACGGTACCAGGGTTTTGGATTACTGTGTCAGGAAATCCGATATTGGCTGAAGCATTCTGAGGAATTTGGACGATCCGTTTATTACAAGGGAATTATCGTGGAACAATGTTTCCCAAGTTTTGTGCCCATTTTCAAACAAAAACAAAAACTCCTTGCATTTTGATTCACCTGTCAATGTCCTGGCCAAGTTGTTTCAGAAGGTACTTCCTGGACACAAATAGTCGTGATTTAAAAACATCATCCAAAACAACAACAACAACAAATCCCCATCCCATGAACTCTCTCACAAATGTTTGACGTTCTTTGCGCGTCCCTCCTGCACCGTGCACATTTCCCGGTACGAACGGAGGTAGGCCAAGTGTTCGGCCTGAATGAATTTTCGGCATTTTGCCAATGATTTATGATGCCATTTGTTTGTTGTGTGCCCACCTCCGCTTTCTCGAATTCCGTTCTGTACGTCTCCCATTCCGTTTCCAAGTCCCCCAGCGAAGTTGTCATTTCCTTTTCGATTGTTAAAATTTGTTGAAAATTGAAATGATAATTTGTCACTTAAAAAGGATAAAAGCAGAAAATTTCTGGCCGATGAATTAATTATATAATCAAATGGATAAATCCATTAAAGTGGTCATTCAATTCAATTAGTCTTTTTGCTGGGTTTATTCATAAGTCCGTGTCATCTCATTCAGCAAAAGTACAATATGCAGTGATAAAATAAATAAAAAACAAAACAAAATGCAAACAAATGAATGAATGAATCCGTCGCATTCAAAAAACATTGAAAATACAACAAAAAAAGGAAGAAAGAAAAGAAACAAATTCCTAAATGAAGAGAAATGAATGGAATGAATGAATCTCTCCGAAAAGTGACTCATTCACATGCACATTGATGACGTAATTAATTGAAATGGGATAGGAAATTAAAAATAATATTATTGTGCACGTAAAAAGAAACAGTCAAAGAGGTAGGCAAAGAATGGAAAATGAACAGAAAAAGGGGGAGAGAGAGAAAGGCACGGCAAAAGATGGAAAATATGAAAATGGAAACACTCAATAAACAAATGAAAGAGAACGGTCTTCTAATAATGAATGGCCTCAATTTGAAATCGATGAAATGATTGACAGATTGATTGATTGACTAGTGATTGGCGGGTCATTCGCTGGTCATCAAATGATTGTCTCCTTTTCTGCCAACGGTTTTCTGGCGATGATTTTGTCGAATTCCTGCTGCGGGTACACGCCCTTTCCGATGGGTCGACTGTACCGGTCCATGAATTGTTCCACGGAGTCGCCATTCTTAAAAAAAAGGGGGGGGGGGGATCAACAAATTGATGGAAATGCCATTTTCATGGTCAATGAATGGACCGTTGCGTTCCGATACACGCAGCTGCTGGGCGGTGCCATCAGCTTTTGTGCCTCCGGAATTTGCATGGGGTACAATTCGGCACGGTGCACCGCCAACGCGGGTCCCCAGTCATCCGTCGGGCACAACAGCTCTCTGAGACGCTTAATGGAAGGGCATTCGCATTGAACAATCATTAGGTACTGTAAAACTAGCAAAAACTGGTACTGTAGCCAATTACTTTCGAAAAGGGACCGCTAATAGAGGCAAATTGGTAGAAGAACATGAACAGAATGATGAAGACGGGAGACAGAGAGATGGCCCAGCCGAGCAGAAGGGACCAGCGGGGGAAGAGGAAGGAGTTGTACTGCAACGGGTTGTGTTGCAGCCAAACCAACGACAGAAGCGCCTTCGGGGGGGGGGGGGAGGGACAAAGGAGCAATTAACAAACTAATTAATGCGCAAAAAGGTACCAAAAGCAAAATTGGACAAAGGAACTTCCAGAGGATCTTCCACAAAAGGTAAAACGGAGGGTAAAAACCGATCTAAAATAAAAGGAAAAAATGAAGGCATTATTCAGTGTTACGGAAATTGTAGAAAATAGAATTTTAATGCGGCAAATTCGAAAGTATCGAAAATTGCACGCAAAGGCACATAATTTCTGATCTTTGGGTTTCTCACCATCCATTTGACATTGTCAAGAAAGTTGTCGACACCTGAAAGGAGAAAAACGAACCGTTCATTGGTCATTGAATGAAAAAAAGGTAAGTGAATGACTGACCGTACACCCAACACACAGTCATGACCTCGAAGAAGCCGATGATGATCAAAGGCCAAGTGGCGGAAAAGCGCTCGAACAAAACGATCCAATAAATGCCAGCCTAAAAAGAATGGAATTTATTTTAATCGGACAAAAACAAAATTATTGTAGGTAATTGTATTGTTTTTTACCGCTGTGCACAGCGGAAGACCCAACAGAAAGAAGGCAAAAAGTGTAAAAGTGAGCACATGGCGATGGTTTCCTTGAGAAAGAAATGATGGAAAGGAATGAGAAAAATAAATGCAAAAGAAATTGAATCACTGACTTCGAAGTCGTTCGGGGAACTGATCGCAAATTGAGCTGACCTAAAGAGATTAGCAAAGAAAAAGATTCGAAAAGTGGCACGGAAATGCCAATTTGGACAATGCCAAACCGAGGCAAAAAAGCAAAACATGGAAGTGACCACTTACAATTGTCTCGACGATAAACAACTGAATGGCATAATTGCATTATAAGTAAAACAAAACAAAAATTTAAGGCCCATCCTCCCATTTATTTACTTCAGTGTCAAAAACGACGAAGGCGACCATCGTGAAAAAAAGCAATGAATAAATTTGAGCGACTGGCAATTTGGAGAGGGCTTCCACAAAGAAAACGAACACCACCTGACAATGAGCAAATAATGGACAGTTTAAATTTATTCCATCAGTCCTATTTTTATCATAAAATTTGTTGTTTCTTCCCATTGTTTTTACCTGAATTCCCTCTTGGAGATGGAACTGTTCAAAAGGGATGCCCATCTCGAGGCAAATGAAGCCGATGGTGGAGAAGACGAGGGACGAAATGAGCACGGAAGTGACAAAGTCCACCAAACCGATGATCTATGAGGGCAAACAATCGGCAGAAATTAATGGGAAACGAATGAAACAAAGCACCCAAAGATCGGAGAAAATGTTGTTGTGGAAGCGATTGTAGCTGGACAACATTATGAAGCCGCCGGTGCAAGTGGACAGCGAATAGAACACCTGAATGGCGGCATCGCCCCACGCCTAAAAGGGGGGGGGGGCGTATAGATTTAGACAAACAGAACAATCGCAAAAAGACGGACTCACAAGTCTCGTCTATGACCAATTGACTAAAAAAATAAATAAAAACAAAGCCAGTTTTTATCCATCGTAATTGGTCGTCTTTAGAGAGCGAAAAAACATGGGAAAAAATTTGCAGAATCAAAAGAACTCTTTGGCCCTTGATTTGAATGGAGGAGTGAAAAAAAATCAAAAGTAAATTAAAATTTACAGTTAAATCCGTGAGGATAGCCCAGTCGGGTCGCATGTAATGAAAAAGCCCGTCGACAGAACCGGGGAGAGTGATGAAACGAATGAACAGCGCAACGAGGACAATGTAGGGAAAGATGACGATGAAATAGACAACTTTGCCACTCGTTTTAATCCCTTTGAAAGAGCACAGAAAGACGAAAAGCCAAGAAATGAGCAGACAACTGGAAAAGCGGAACAACAACAATGTGACACCAATTTGTCCATTTTTGAAATTTCACACATTGCCAATTGCCAATTGACCGTTTGGAAGTCGACGATGCCGGAAGAGAGCATCAGAACTTGGTTGCTTAATGGGGAGCAATTTTTAAATGGGAAGCATTTCAAACGGTGGTGTAACACTGGAAATATTCCACGCTCGGCATCACTCCGCCCGCTTTCGGACCGTCGGTGAACGCGGTGACTGCGCTGTCGTTGCCTTTGCCAAATTCGGTCGCCAAATTCTCGCCAAAATTGGCACAGCTTCCGTTCGCCAAAATGACGCCGCTGAGCAGTCGACACGTCTCAACAGCGCCCTTATTCCAAACGGAGCAATCTGTGGGAGAAAACGTATCCAAAATGTTGTGTAAAATAATGGAGGAAAAAACGGACTCACTCTCAGTGTTCCAACTGTTCCCACAAGTTGCCCACGGCAGAGGAAATTTCAGCGAATTGATCATGTAATAGAAGGCCCACGAAGTGATCATGTTGTAGTAAATGGAGATGATGCACGAAATGAACACCATGGAGACACCGATGCCTTAGAATGGACAAAAAACCATTGGAAAATGAAAAATGGGACAAAATTGGAGCAAAAAATGTTATACGATTGACAAAAGGATGGACAAACAACCGACCTTTGAACAGCGGCGACATTTTCCAAGCGGAGAGGGGACACAAACTGATGAATTGGCCAAGGGACAGTTCCTAAAAGAGAAAAGGAAAGAAAATTGTATAAAAAAGGGATTTACAATGAAACAAATGGGCAAGGCAATGAGCAGAAAAAGGACAATGTAAGGGACGAAAAAGGCGACTCTGAAAGGCAATTGGAGATTGGGTAAAAAACAAAAAGATCAGATCAGTCAATTGAGAAAAAAACGGACGGCACAATTCCCAAAAAAACACTCTAAATTGAAGCCGAAGGGAAAATGCCGTACTAACCATTCAGTGGGTGAACCGAAGAAAAAGCCAACACGTCAATTTTTTAATTTCCGAATTTTGATGAATTTTAGCCAGTATTAGCGCATTTGTCAGCAAATAAATAATCACAAATTCATTTTATCCCCCTTTTGGCATTTTAGCTGATTGTGAACCGATCAGACTGACTGTGGACTTTGTCAACGAACCCGCCGTGGATGCTGCACTGATAGGGAAAGCGCCAGAGATTGCCGATGGCGAAAGTGTAGCCGAAGGCACTTTAAACGGGGAGAATTTTAGGCAAATGTCAAAATGGTGCCACCTGAGCAGGTAATCCAACTTGGACGACCAATTGCCCCTTATCCGATTCTCGTCCCCTTCGCCCCCCGTTTCTTCGAATGGATATTCGATGTAAACGCCGGGGTCGTCGTCACCTTCCATGGACAGAGAGACAATTGGACAGACAGACACCTTGGGGGCAAATTGATAAAAGAAACGGAGAAAAATGCAAATTTAAGCGATATTTTAAACAAAATTTTATATTTAAAACATTAATTAAGAAAGTGGGTTAAATAAAAATTATAAATGATTCATTTGATGGCAAAGAATACACAGAGAACAAAACATTGCGAAGAACAACAAAAAAATACAAAAATTATGAGCGAAGTAAGAAAAAAAGAACATTTTTAGAAATTTGTGAGAGACTAACGCGGATTAATCGTAAAACTACAGATACAATAGGAAAAACGGACAAAACAATTAACAAAAAATTCACTGGAAGAAGGACAAAACGGAGGAGAAACAATCGGTGCAACAATTAAAATTATTTGTTCCTACAAAATGCCCATTCGCAACAAATTGAAATGGGTGGGACAAATTCAACGAGTATTTGTCCTTTGCTGGTAGAACAAAATGTACGCGGACTCGGAGTTCTTTTGTGCGTTGCTGTCCGAAAGTCCGAAAAAGTCCTCAATGGATGACTCGTCCAACTTCTTTAAGGGCCAAATTATTGGGGGTTAGCTTTTAATTAAAATCCATCGCTTACATCGACAATGTCATCGTCGAAAAGGAGCCAATACGAGTGGGATTTGACCAGCGTTATGTAATGGCCTCGGTTCGGCGTGGAACCACAATGGACCACGACGGCGACCAAGTCGTAAATGTGGTCACTGTGGGCGCAAGCATCTTTCTGAAGAGAATTTTTAAAAACGAATCAAATCCCTCCGATGTAAGGCGGGAGAATAATCCTTATACCTAACTAATATAAATAAAAATTTTTGGATTGAGTAAATGAAAAAAGAAATCCTCAATTTGTCCCTATAATTTCTGTCGGTTACGATTTGCATGGGTTTGCGGCTCCATGTGATGCTGCACCCAAATTAATTAAACTTACCACATTGGGCAACCGAAGTTCCATCGGGAACAGCACCCTGTAGGACAATTTGGTGTGCCGGTTCAGCTGCTCAACGTATTTGAACCTTTTCAGATGGAGGGCGAGCAGTTGGGGCAATTTGCGGATGCGCATCCTTTTCTGGGCTTCCTAATGGGGAGCAGTGGATGAATTGGGTAACTGTTTTTTCGTGGCATTTCCCCCCTTTTTCCCTTACATGCTTACTGCCGCATGTTTCGCACAAATATTTCTGGTCACCCGACAGTGTTTCCATGTTGGAAAAATTGCGCAGACAATGGCTAATGGAAACATTCTGAAAAGGAGGGGAAATTCGGTTGACCAATGGCACTTCGAATGGCGAAAACCTGCTCAATGTCCACACTCAAATCCAAAAAGTCCTCGTCTTTGCTGCTGATTGTCTCACAGTTCAGACATTTCGTTTCGTTCGTAAGCGTTCCTTGGAAAATTTCTTGAATCCACGTCAAATCTTGTTGACCAGTGATGTCAGAAGTACTGAAAAACATATTAGGGCGGGTTTTTCTGCTAATGTTCTTTGGCCAATAGGGAGGAAAAATAATAAGTTTTGTAATAGTGCATAAAATTTCATACTTTTTAGGGATGTTGCCTTAACAAAAACCCATTAAAAAGAAAAAGACACCTTTAAAACCGACACTTTGCAAAAATAAACATTAAAAAAGCAAAAAAAATCTCCTTCTAACAAATTTTATGCATTTTTTCAGTTTTTTGTTGACTATCGTGCCAAAAATTCGGCGCTTTAAGCATCATAAAAATTTAATAGAAAACCAACACAAAATAAATTAGTGAAAATTTTTTGATTTAACATGTATATAACTGGTTTTATAAATAGTACCTGGTCAATTGCTTTGCGGATAAATCATTCTGTTGGCCTTTTGCATTCGCGGAAAATGACCGTTTGTTTGGTGCCATTGCGCTGTTGGCATTCCTTTGGCTTCCGCCCAATTGCTCCTTCTTTTTCTCCTCCATTAGCACTTCAGAAATTGCGTTCAACAAATAATTAAAAAATTCATGTGCATCTTGCTGCATAAAGTTGTCGAACAATTCTTAAAATAGCAAAAAAAGTTTAGAACCGTTTAGATTTTGGTCTTTTTTTTTAATTGACATTACCATTTTCTCGCTTTAATTTTGTGACGAATCTTTTGGGAGCAATTGTTCCAACCCTTCTCTTCTGACTCGAAATGTTTGAGAACAAATCGGCAAGGCAAGTGAGCAAATTATCGCGTTGCATCCCTTAAACATTTACAAATTAAAAAGACCAAACTGAAAAATTCTAAATGGCATTTTCACTAAAATGCACAAAACCTGATTTTTTGTGTGTTTGCTTATACGCCAAAATTTTTTCTCTGAACTGTTTGCAAAAATACAGAGCTTGAATAACTGAATTTGCATAACAAGTGTTGCCGAACTAAAAAGTGAATGATAGAAAAACAAATTTTCAAATTAAAGTAATAAAATAATGCCTACATTTATGAGACCATAGAAATGCTCGTTCGAAAATACGTGGTCCGCACTGAGTTCTTTCTCAAGTTGGGAGGACGCAGTGGTACCCTTAAGCAACCATAATAAATACACACTTTTAAAGAAATACTCAATCTATACCATTTTCACGAGTTACTGTTGACAAAGAATGTTTGTGTTTACCCGCTCATGCATCCAAGTTTATTTTATTTTTTATTTTGCTAAATTTTTAATCACATGCAACATATATTTATTTGTAGATACCTATATAATAGGTAGTAATAGATAGATATAATGGAATGTCAATCATATGTTTTACTGGTCCCGAAATTTTCTTTTTGAAACTTTTCTGAAAATTTTAAAAACATGTTTCTAGGGGTTTTTTTGAGGCGCTGAGTACGAATCCGGCTTCATTTTTGGCCAATTCCGAACCCCTAACCCGAATTAGAACATTAAAAAAAATTTTGCTTTCAAAAATCATGAAAACATGTTTCTAAGGGTTTTCAGGGTCCCTGGTCACGAATCCGGCATCAATTTCGACCAATTCTGAATCCTGGACCCGAATTCGAACAAAAAGTCAAAAATACAAAATTTTCGAAATTCGAATTTTTGGTCTAAAAATATGTAATTTAAATGATTATTTAATGAACCAATGATGACTTTTAATTCGTTTCCGTGCATTTAAACAAAGTTTGAACCAAAATATGAAACTCGGACATTTAATTTTTTGACTTTTTGTTCTAATTCGGGTTAGGGGCTCGGAATTGGCCAAAAAATAAGGCCGGATTCGTATTCAGCGCCTCAAAAAAGCCCTAGAAACATGTTTTTAAAATTTTCAGAAAAGTTTCAAAAAGAAAAAATTTCGGGACCAGTAAACATTGCCTAATGGAATTAGGTAAATGCCGACTCGCATGTTGCACAAGTGGACAAAAACAAAACGAAAAAAAGCGACATTTATGGGTAAGCTTACGCTCACTATGGGTCAAGCCAAGTGTTAGACAAAATAAATCATTTCGCCAAAAGGGTAATTGGCGTAATTTTTTGCGAGCTAATTCAAAAATTATACTGGTCTTTGCCTTTTTTGCACAACAAAAAACATGTTTTCACGAATTTTTAGAAGAAAAAAAAATTTATTCGAAACGGGGGGGGGGGGGGAGCACCAGTTTACTATTACCGCGACTTCTCCAAAACCGGTCAAACATGACTTTTATAAAACCACCTGCTGAACGATTTGCCGGGCCCGGTAAAAATGGCCGGTGCCCGGCTCGGTCTCTATCAAAACAATTTTAAAAAATGATGGTTTGACCGAAAACATCATATGGATAGGTAAAATGTATTTAAGAAAATAGGGTCCTACCTTGTTAGACTCTTCAAAAAAATATCATTATTTTTATTTCATTTTCTTTTATTTAAGCCCTTTAATTTAAGAATAAAATGCTAGAACCCGTTCATCAGCAGATGCTGCTGTCCCATGAAACAGACTCATTAACGCCTTTCTCGGGGTCCAAATATCCATCACTTCTTGTGCAGGCGACAATTTGCTCAATCTGTTCTTCAAATTCTGCTAAATACAAATGCCCGAAGTGTTTAGTTCGCACATGTTCTGTTCCGTGCTTTACAACACACAAAGAGTCGGGAAAGGTAATTTGGAAAATCATTGACATTTTCCATGGCTTTGTCGTAATATTGATGTTGGGGGCAAATATCAATTTTAGCTTTGCTTGTTTTTACTTATTTTATTAGCTTTATTTTGTTTGTTTTTTTACTTTTTTTCCTTTCAGTGTGTTTTTCAATCTGACCAATGGAAGAAAATTGAAGGCTTTTCCGAGTTTAATGACGAAGTCAGCATAAATGATCAACAGTTTATTCACAGAATTGATGAAAAAATGAAAACGGACAAAAAAAGAGAATTTATTCCAAGAGGTTAGATGTGTATTATCGGAATTTCTATATTACAAAATAAATATTGCCAGAGTTTATGTTTAGAACAAAACAATCCAACCAAAATTCAACTTTCAAGTGACCAACGATTTCTCTTGCAAAATGCCAAAATGCGCAGAATTTGGCTTCATTTGGACGAAAAAAATAGTGCATATTTCGTTGATTATGATTATTAGCTGTAAAATTTAAGGTTCGGCCGGGTCGCGTCATGAACGTTTTTCCGACACAATTTTTTGGACTTGTACTGTGAAATTTGTCAGTCGGTGCTATTCAAAGGGACATGGACTTTGTCAAGGACCTTCTGATAAAGCAGGTTCTGGAGGTCTGGTTGTAGTTTTTCCTGTGGCTATACTGGCCAATTCATAAAAAAGACGTTTTAACTTTTCCCGGGTTTTCTAAAAAAAATATCTTCAGCACTCGAATGCGGACTCTGCGCTTACTTCGCCAACTCTTATGCATGTCGTTAAGCCTATTGTCGATTACAACGGGTCCGATGATGAAGAAATGGAAAAAGATGCAGGGAATGATTTTGACGTGTTGCAAGCCGAATCCTCCCTTAAATTGGGGGTCAGTCACCACGACGATGGCATTGGTGCGGAAAAACAATTCGGATGGCTCTTCTGCTGACAGTACAGGGGATGAAGACGAACAGCAAACGCCATTGGAATGGGTGGACTTCACTGTATGTTTTTTGTCCACAATAGGCTTTTCCAATTCACAATTGCTAGGTGGAAAATATCCCGGAAAACATACGGGTCGCAACTCTTTTACGCCAATTTCTACGCCCTAAGCCCCACGGGCCCGTGGTCACACTTTCGCAAATTGACATGGTCAAAATGGCGCCATTCATCAGGTAAAGCACCTGCTATTTTTTCATTAGAATTTTACTTACCATCACTTTTATTTGATCATAAATAGAAACTGAATTTTTGGGGCGCACTGATTGTGAGTTCAAATAAAAGTTCAATTTTGCTCATTGAGTACATTTTTTGCTTACGGGCCTGGTTATGTGAATGTGTCAGAAGGTTTTCTGACAATGAGTCTTCGCCTACAAAAGGATTTTCGATTTTTTCTATGCCCATTAGCCCGAAAATACTTTTCTTACTATTTTAATTTTTATTTTTCTTTTTAGTGCATCAAAATCCCTGCTTTCCTCGCCATCCGCTTCAATTTCGCCCGATAAAGAAACTGCAGACAAATTGTTGGTGTATTTGGGGGTTTCTCTAAGCGATGAAATTGAAAATAAACTGAACGATGAACAGTCTGAAGATTTGAGGTTCATAAAACCAATAGGTTTAATAGCTGATTATTCATTTCTAAGGTATTATGTTGTTGACCCGAATCGGACTATTTTGGATAATTTGCGAAACAGACACGTGAGTCATCCATTGTACGCGTAAAGCTAACAAGGGATCCAACTGAACTGTAAAATGGGTACAATTTTAGAATCATTGGGTACGTGATCAATCCTATTAAATTTTAATATACACGCCCCCAATATAATAAATTAAAAAGTTATGAGCCTCGAAATCCAAAAACAATCAATTGCAAATGTTGGGGAATCATTAAAAAGAATAAAATTGGAAATGGAATGGCCACTCACAATCAGGCACCAATTTGGATTTTTTATGCATCATAACTATTTGGTTTCTTGATATGGAGGCGTAATATTAAAAATTGCGATAGAATAGACTATGCTCTATCCAATGGAACCAATTTATACTCATTTTCCGTTCGGATGATTCCCTTATAAGGAAGGAGTAGATGTTCTTTTATTTCAAAGGATTGTTTGGATTGCGTATTTAATTCAATTTTATTTGCTTTTAGGTCAATGGCCATCCATGTTTTGTAGTTGTGCTCAGCAGACACACAGAATTTGGCGAGTTGGAATTGCCATTAATATGCGAGGAGGGACAGAAACAGCTGCAGAAGCGAAACAGCGAGAGAGAACAGACAATGAATGGTCAGCGGGGGGAGGGACAATGGGACGATGCCGAACCATACCAAAATGGGTGGCTGGTCTTGGTACACCCTAAAACGTCGCGGGAAAAAACAATCGCCGGTCGAAACGTCGCCGAAGATTTTTATTTCTTTGAATTTTCTTAATAAAAGCAGCGGTTATTAAGGGCGGGGAAGGAGAAAATCCATTAAATTTGACCATTAATTGCTATTTCTATCATCCGCTATTTTAAATGAAGAACGTCCAAAATGGCAACGAAAAAATCAGGGCGGGATGAGAAGAGGTAATTTTAATTGGAGGGGACGAAGAGGGGCGCGAGGGAACAGCCACGGGCACACACAGCAGCAGCAAAGGCAGCAGCCCGTCGACGCTGTCAACACGTGGTCTCAAAACCAAAGACAGGTCGGTTCAAAACAGGAGGCACAGAGGGCGTAGCCTGAGGCAGCAAGGGCTTTACCTCCCCCTCCCTCCTTGGAGCAGAACAAAGTGTCTCCGCCGTAACATTGCCAGCTAAAGTCGCCGGGTTAAAATCACTGCAAGAAACTTTTGTAATAATTAAAACAATTATTTGGATGTTTTTTTTGCGGCGACGTTGTCTAGGCGAGGTGCACTGCCCCCCCCCCCCCCATGTGAATTAAAATTAAAAAATTCAAAGGGAAGTAATGTTTTTACCCTGTTTAATGTTTCTATTGCGCTGCTAGGGTTCGTTTTATGCTATTCCCGTCCAACCAATTGGAAGGTAACAATGAGAACTTGAACTCTCAACAGGAACCCTTCTCTGCTGCTGCTCCTTATTGCCAACCATTCGCCGCTTTTCACCCCTACCAACGGCCAATCCCTGGCCAAAACCAACAGGTCGTGGGACAATGAAAATGTGGAGCTTAGTAATTGACGGACCGACTTTTAGTGGCGTGGCGCTTCACAACAGAGAGGAACATGGAATGTTCATGGAACTTTTTACAACAATACGATGTACAACCGTAGCAGAGGAGGCTTTTAATGGAGGGGATTTTGGATTTTTATTGGAATTACAATCTGAACTCATTTGTTCTTTTATTTGTTGACTTTTTTAATTTTCGAAACAATAGATTTCGGCACTCAAAACAAACTGTTGTTTATTGTCTAAAATCCACACATACAACAATTGACTAATGCTTACACGAAATATATTTTATATTAACTAAAATGAAAAAATATTTCCGAAGATTTCGGGCCATTGATTTGAATCCAATTTCGAACCCCGGGCCAGAATTAAACAAAGTCATTTTCCGTTTTGGTAAGCCATATTGAGATTAAGAATGTGAAATTCAAAAAATGAATTTTCGGTAATACTGCCGTTGGTACACCATCTTTGTTCTTTGGAAATACTTGGAGCATTTTATGGGTTTACATGTTATAAAAAACAATTTCGGGAAAAACATTCAGATGATAAATAAAATTCACAATCATACACTCGGAATTTTCACATTTAACAAATCAAAGATGAGGAGCAATAGGAAAAAGATAAGCAATGTTCGCACAACAATGGCAATAGCAGCCAGTACTTCGGCGGACCGATCACCGAGATTAATGAAAAGTCGAAAGGTACGCAAAATATGCCCACTTGGATACGCAGTACACCTGAACATCAGATTTTTCGGTCTTGGTAGACGCGACAAAAACTTGGTAAACTCACGAGTAAAGTCCGGCATCGTCAAGTCGAGCGGAACTTATGACGAAAATCCCACGAGAAGTGATCACTCGCCTCTGCCTCTCCTTCCCATCCTCCAGCGAAAGAATACGCGTCGCATTCAGCTCGACGAATTCCTTACGCCAAATCAGTGCGGTCGCGTCTTGGTTGGTGCAGTCCATCATCAGCCAATCGCCTTCAGTTGCCTTAAAATTCACCGTCCATAACAAATTTTTCATTTCCTTTAATCGAAAAAAATACAAAAATTGTTCTCCGAATGATCGGTGGTGCCAATGGGGGCAGCCGTTCGTTGGTGCTGAACTCTCCCGGCGGCAACACGTCCAGCACTTCCGCATGACCTGTCTCATTTGCCGTCACTTCACGCACTTCTTCGCTATTTTGTTTTGACGGGGTGCACGGCTTCTGAAGGATATTTCACATTTAAAATGTGTTTTTTAGAAACGCACTTTGCATTCGGCGAATTCCTCGTAGAAAGTAAGGTTTTCTCCCAATTTCGACTTCAGTTCTTCAGGCACTAACGAACTGTGACATGGCAATTCACCGAACAACGAAAAAACTTCGTAAGTGACTTTAACTTGCTTCCTTACAGACCACTTTCGCTGAATTAAAACATGTATTAAAAATTAATATTTAAAAAATTATGACGATTTACTTTTCAGGCATCGTTTTTGAAATCAAAATGTGCAAGAGTGGGGGTAAAGTAAGCCGAAATCAGGTACTCTAGATCTCGTCATAATATTTAGTTTTTCTATAGTAATTAGTCAAGGTTAGAAACTTCTTTGACTGGCTGACGTATAATAAATATACGATTTTCCTTTTTCTTATATTGGGGGCAACAAAAACTGTGCCATGAAATTCGCATTAATTATGCGTTGTAACAAAATCAAATAGTAAAAACAATTCCATAATTGTAAGTTTCCATTATCCAGCTCCAACCCCTCCCCCCCTCCTCCACGCAGTCTTATCGACTACCTTCAAATAGCATGATTTGACCCGGCGTTGTTCGCCCACTTTGTGCCCGCACATGTTGCACGGCGTCCACTCACTCTCACGCCAGAACAGTTCAATTTTCGGATTTTCATTTATTATTCGTTCGGCAAAGTCGGCTTTCTTCACTTCATCAGGCATTTGGTCTATTGAGTACTGAATTTTTTGCATGCATTTTGTTTTTTGAATTAATTTTGTTTCTACCATAACAGTGCGAAAGTGTTCCAATATATCCACATGATAAATTTGCGAAATGTCCTCGTCGTTGTTTCCAGTAAAGTTGCGACATCGATACCATCCTTTTTTTGCAGCGTTAATGTTGCGTATTTCCAACTCAAAATGGTCCCCGAGATAAAATTTTCTCATGTTCTCGTCCTCTTTTTTCGTAAGCCTAAAAAGTTAAAAAATCGAATTTGTGGACTCAATCCAGCCCAATTTACTCTTCCACGAATTTGGTCACTTCCGTTTGGTTGTCCCTTCCACCTGTCTTCTGAAACGTTGGGCTCTTTATAGTTACCCATTTTTTCTTCGATGTGCCCTTCTCATTGATATTGCCCAACTTTTGCCAGCAATAAGTCGCCAGATTTACACGGCGAGATTTGGCGTAAGGTGATTTAGAACGTATTATTTTCTGGAATTGTTAAAATAAGTTTGAAATAGAAAGTGACAAACTTCACGAATTTTTTTGAGAAATTTTTGTATTTTTCTTCCAATGACCGAAGGACTGGGCTTCCACACGTCCTCCAACTCCTCCGTATCGTCCGGATGCAAGCTGTAAATTCATTTGGGATTAAATGGACTTAGGCTAAAATCAATTAAAAAATGCGCTGAAACTTACCACTGGGAGCATTTGAGCCAAATCGTCGTGTTCGCCGGTGTTACAATGGCATGAAATGGCTGCATTCCAAATGTTTCAATTTCTTTTCGTTGTGTGTCCATACACACGGAATTGCGCTCATACAAATCACGCTTCCGCTAAAATTGTCGGAAATTTTGCAAAAAGTAAGAGAACAACGACCTGAATAACCCATAAAGGCGCCTCAAGCGCCAAAGAAAACCCCAAAGAAAGGAAAAGCCAAACAAGAAAACAAAGAACATTCATAACGACTCCGAGTAACACCATAAATAAAAAAGAATCATGAAAAAATGAAGATAGGTATGTCTTTTGAATGTAAACGAAACAACGCAAAATACTTAGGAGAGAGCGTACTGTTTATTCTTATGAAAACTCAGGAAATTGGTAAAAGAACACAAACATTTTCTAAGAAAATTAAATGGAAATTTTGAACTCAAAAGCAGTGTTAAAATACGGTGGAGATATTTATGAGGATTCGTTGTCTTTTAGGTAGTCCCGTTGTTGCGTCCTCCGTCAACAGATGAAGCACTGCCGAAGTCTTTCAAAAGAGCACCGATGGCACGAAGCAAGTTGGCACAATCCGCGCGGAACTGACACCCGGCGCAAAGGAAGGCATGCGGAGCACCTAAAAACGTTTATTTTCTCATTTCTTTAAATGTTCAAAAACAGCAAACGGTTACCCTCAGCAGATGGGCGTTGCGCCTGCTCACCCACAACCATTTGCTGTTCCTCCATTCCTCCCACTTCGTGCTGAAGCAGACCACGCTGCAACGTCGTACTCGTAACTTCCTCAGCCTGACTTTCAACGCTCGTCTCATCCCCTTTGTGTTCTTCCAATCGAGTCGCGACTTCTTCGAGCACAGCCTTCTGTAGAGGACGTAAAATAGCAGCGGCATAATAAAGAATTGACCTGCTGGTCCATTTGGTCACGTTGTTTGGTGAATGCAGCATACGCTCCGTAACGGCTCATCGACGGAAGCTGTCCGCGCCCAGAAGTTGGTTGGACGGCGGAAAGGCCACCAAAGGGAACTGGAGAGGGCATGGTAGGAGCAACGGGGTGACGGTCTAAGCCATGTCCCGAGACGCCGTGTCCTCGGCCCCCTCGGGGCCCACGCATTGGCGAAATTTCTTGCTGTTGTTGCATACCCATGCTGTAGCCGCGTCCGTGTTCTAAACAACAAAACTTGATGGTAAAATATTAGTTAGCTGCTGTTAGCGTCACCCGTCTTCTGTTGGAGAGTAGTTCCACGTCCACGGCCAGCGATTTGCGAACTTTCTAACAATAAGAGGCAAGAAATTTAATTTGTAATACTTCTAAAATCTCACCTTTCACGTCCTGTTGGTGGAAAGAATACATCCCACGTCCACGACCTCCATATTCAGAAGTTTGAGAATGGTCTAAGAATATAAAAACATTAAAAAATACGAAGGTCGACACCTCCACTCGGTAAAGACACACGTCCTCGTCCTCGGTTAGAACTCATTGGTGAGATATCGTGAGTATAAAATAGAAATAGGTTTTAAAAAATATTTTCTGTATTTAAAAGTCAGTTGATTTTGAGCAATTTTTGCAATTGGGAATGGACATTCACATATCTCTTAGTATGGCACTCGTAAACTTGATTTACAAAAATTTTTAGATCACATTTGATCTTAATTTTAAATTTGAATGCATTGGCATTTTGTTTCTTACGCCATGATTTGTTTGGCAATTTTTTCCTTTTTACCACAGCTGCAGCTGTTTTGCTTGTTGGTATTTTTTTTTTTGCCTGGATTCTTATTTCAAAAAACAAAACTATTCATTTAGAATGACCACGAAATATTGTTTAAAAGATTTTAAGATGGCCACTTCTTCATTTAAAAGCTGCTCATTCTGCCCAAATGAAAAACTCGATCTTTATAAATGCTCACAATGTTCATCTTTTTATTGTTCTCTTCGGTGTTTTCGATGTAAAAAGCACATAAAATGCTCAGAGGATTTTTACCGCAAGGAATGTGAAAAGCATAACGAAGTAAAGTTAATTTTTAAAGTAATTTGACTAGACCATCCTTTTTAGTTAATTTCAAATGATTCTTTGGAATTAAATCCAACTTACGACAAACAAAAGAAAACAAAAGTAATGACATTTGAGCTATGCCAAACCATTTTTTATTGATCATTTGGAATAAATTTCCAAAATGAGTTTTGACCCCCCAAATGCTGATTTTCTGTTGGATAAATGCTGAAAATTTTCAGTAGGAGCCCTGGTTCTATATATTTTTCGGCGCTAGCAAAGCGCAGAGCTTATTTTTTTTTATTATCCAAAGGGGTGGGGAGAGAAATTTAGATTAGCGATTCATAATTGGTTCAAATAGATTGTCAGGTTCTGATCACCGACTCAAAATATCCCCGGGAACAAGTTAACAACTAATAATCACGTACAACAAATGGCACACCAAAATGATTCTCCCTGTATTTTAATAAAATTCGAACCCTTTGCAAGTAGCGCCGCTTTTCCTAATTTCCCTGAAGATTTAAAAAATGATTGTGCGCATAAATAAAAGTGCATAGTCAAAATTAAGGGCGGATGAGGAAATATTATTCGATTCCGACGACGAGCCGGAATATCTCTCCAAAATGGTCGCCTCTACGCTCGAGCAATTCAATTCGCTGGATGATCAGGAATTGGACAGACGAATTCTGAATGCCGGACTGCCAATTGGACTTGGGGAGGAGCAACCAGCGAAAGGGGAGACGAGCCAAGAAGAGATGGAACAACTTTACCAGCAACTGACGGGCGAGGAAAGGAAAAAATTCACTGAATTAGCCGACGGAATATTTCACGACGAATTGGCAAATCAAATGAATTGTTTTGTGAAGAAAAAATAAAGGGAATGCAGGCATAAATGCTAATTTAACAAATTACTTAATCCATTTGTCAGTATTCCAAATATTGGTTAAATCAGTAAATCGTTGTCAGTACATTTGGACAGCAAAATGGCCAACCGTCGGGTCGAAGAACAAAGGCAGACGCTCACAACGGAACCCAAAAAAAAGGCGAGTTGTTACATATTTTTGCAAATAGCATTTTACGAGATAAGCAGGAAATGTACATTTTATCAATTAATTTTTTAAAAGGCTACCTATTGGACATTTTTTACCAGTAAAGACATTAGAAATAAACAAATTGGTTTGATTGTGTTTCCATGATTTTCTAAGGTTTTCGAGAGAGACTTTCTGCGGCTGGCGACTCTGACCAACGATGTAATGTTTCTCCGTCGCACTTTGGAGGTTTTTTGCATTTCCATGACGATTATTTGCTTGCGAATTAAGCGCGACGATCTCTACGAACTGTTGTTGTGTTTGTTTGGGTCATTCACTTGCGAAAAGGCGTTTGAGACGGCCGAACATTTGGAGGCATTCGTCGCGAAACATTGTCCATCCATTCGCATTGAAACGGTCGGAATGGGCGCTGAAGAGAAAAAGGTATTGCAAGTCGGAGAAATTGGCTTGGTCACTCACAATCGGCCTGGTCTTTGCTTCTTTGCTGACAATGAGTCGTATTAATGGTTATTGTTTTAGTTTTTCCATTGGAATTCGGCGGGTGATCAGCCTCAGAAGAATGGGTTGGACAGAATGGCGAATGGGACGGCAATCAACGGAACATTCGAAGGGGAAAATGAAAGCGAAGAATGAACGACCGACGGGGAAAGGAACACAAAAGCACGATGATCACAAACTTCTGTTTTTTGATACGGTCCTTTTGTAGATTTATTGTTTTTTTTTTTTTTTGTTGGTTCGGATTAAAATTTTCTCATAATTTGCCGATTTAATAACAGCTTTTTGGATTTGATGGCATCATTCTTTTCTGTGGTTTTGTTTTCTGTTACTAAGCTGAAGGTGAAGGGGCTTTTCCCTGTGCTTTTCCGCCCACGGCTCTTCCGTTCGTCTTCCCAAATCCCTTCAAAATCCATTCCATTTGAACCGATTGTTGTTGCCCAAATGCATTTGTTTGAGTCGCGCGTGTTGCGTTCCGCCCGTCCCTTTGTGCCCAGCGGCGGCGAACGGCGGGACGAAGTCGGAAAAAGGGGCGATGGCCAGGCAATGGTTCAGCAGATGATGTGCGATTTGATGTTGGGCGAGATTCAGGCGGAGACCAGCTGAGTGGAGAAGGAAATGGTGAAGAAAAAAGGCCAAATTGGGAAAAAGGGAAACAATGGCGAAAAAAACGCACTTCCGGGACAGGAAACGACGATGACAGAACGAGCGGACACAGACCAATCAGCCGGACTATTCCTGGTTTGGATTTGGCAACCCCGGGGGCAATTGGAGGACAACCCCCCCCCCCCCCTCGCCGCTATTTTTTGCTTTTTTAGGCTTATGGACCGGCGACTGCGTGCCAAACGACCGCTCAGCTTCAGAGTGAGTTACGAACCATCGCCAACAACCGTATTCCTAACAGTGTTTACTGTTGCTTAGGAAAGCTCGGAAGTGGAATTGTTATGTTCAAAAGTCAGAGCCGAGGAATGGCGGCGACTGCTCAAAGAATGGCACACAAAAGTTCGCTTTGCGGAAAGTCGGGACGAACGTTAAAAAAAGGGGGGGGGGAGGGGTTAGAATTCGCGCATTTGCTTCATCGCAAAGCATTTTCACTTGTTAGTTTTGGACACATTTCGGGCATTGGTCGACGAAATGGCGACGGAGCGAATGCGAAGAAAATGCGTAGTGAAAAGTGGGACGAACAGCAGCAGCAACTCGGGGAGAACAACGCAGCAGCGAAGGTGTTTGGGAGGGAAGGCAAAGGGGGAGGAAATGGAGGGATTGGCCAAAGCATGCGGTAAACGGAAAGACCAATTTCTGCAGATTGATTGCCCCTGGGACGGATTTCGCCCCGGGAAGGTGTTGAGTTGAGGACAACAAACACAGAAAACAGCAGGACACGCCGGCGAGAGAGGCCAAACGACCAAGGCAGCGTTCGAACACGGCACGCACTCCGACGGCACTTTCGGCGTTCGCTCTGTCCTTCCTCGCCGGAGGGGGCGTCTGAGCGATGAGACGGGCGGTGGAAGGGGCGCAGGACAGACTTTTTTCCGCAAGAGGCCGTGGGGCAGTGTTTTACGTGCGATTCTATTGACAGTTTTGTCGTGTCGCTTGCTCACCGCCGTCCATTGCTCCTGCCGAAATTGTCAATACAGTAACACTGACCCATATAAACACAGTATCCCGCCCCCTCTTTACATACACAAATTGGCAAATTTCTCCCTTCCGTCCCTCAAATACATACAAAAAATTAGAAAGTAATCGTTCAGACCTTCTTAACCTTTGAGTGATTAATTCCCATAACAATAATCCGAAATGGACTAATTGTAAAACAAGAAATGCATAATTGGCCAATAAATCAAATGCCAAATCATTCATTAAACCAAAATAATTAAATGTTTTTTTTCTTCAAATGACGAAGGAAAATAATGAATTAAAACAAAACAATCATACAATAAAAATATTTAGGTATGTGAAACCAAGGAAATATCAGAAGGTTAAAATAAGTTTTAATTGTTGTCAAATTGCTACAAATCCATTCGAAGATTCTTCAGCGGATACGACTCGCCAAACGGATGGAAGCTTTTGGCAAATTCGGCATCGGACTTTTGTTGTTGCATTTGGTGGTATTTCTTCACCGAATGCACAAGTTCGTCGGTTGTAATGAGTTGCCTAAACAGGAAGTAACGGACAAATTAGGCGGACACTGCGATTTGATTTATTAGAAAACCAAACAGCAGAAGTGGAAATATTGCCAGGAAAAGTGTTCAGTAATACCGGGGGGCATAGCCCCCCCCCCCAATCTCCGAAACGGAGTCTGCCTACTTGCACATGCGCTGGTACGTCTCCGTCACGAGGTCGATCAGACTGTTCAGCGTTTGCTGGTCGTCGTTGCCGCAGAATACCATCTGCGGAGCGTGTCCATTGTCTGGCGCCTCAAAAAGTGCGAAGGAATGCAACGACGGGTCGACGCCGCCTTCTCCGTTCAGCAGCAAATTGGTGCTCAGCGTTGGCTGCAACAGCTCGCGCTTCTCGTCCATCTCGTGGAAGAAGGAGCATTGGTCACCCGCCGGACAAAAACGGCTCGGGCCGTAGTAATTGCGACACGGCTTGGTCTTATAGGCGCCCTGACGACGACGGTGGCGCAAGTACTGACTGTAGAGATGGCCGGGAATGTTCGAGAACTGAAAGAATTGTCACCAAACACACCAATCCGACATTTTACCTGACAAACGAACAGTCCGTTGATGCGTTTGCCCAAGCATTTCTCCAAATCGCAAAGTTCGTGCTTAATCACCAAATACAAACCCTCCCATTTTTGGTGCCCCTTTCGAAATGCTTTCTTTTACATGCTTTTCCATCAGATGACGCCATTTTTCTTCATCGTCGCAAGTGCTTTTTGAAGACAAAGAGGGATTTGGAGAATTCGGCGGGAGGGGCTGCGGATTGTGCGATTGATTGTGAGTGGTGGCAGTGGCGGAGTTAATTTCTTGGACCATAATTGCGAAGATTACACAAATATTTACTAAATAATTTGAACAATTGAACAAATTCAGTTGTAAAAGACTGGAAATACTCAAAATTGTTTGGATAAAAATTTCAATGGTTAGCTGAGGGAAAATTATTTTTGCCCAATTTTGAATTTAATATTTTCGCCTAGTTTGGCATTTTATAATTAAAATTTAAAAAAAAAAATTTTATTATACATTTTCTTTCTATTTTTTAAAAATTCATTCAAAAACATTAGAGCTCGGCCTAGACTTGGATTTTTTCCTGGATCCAGGTCCAGGTCGTTTTTTGGCAACCTGGATTTTTCCTGAACCTGGGTGTTCCTGGATTTTTGTCCATGTTATTTTAAAAAACAACAATGAATATTCAATGTGACTATACAGTAACCAAAGCATTGATGGAATTTTTATTTGTTTATTTTAGGTTGATTTCTGTCGGGGATCGAAAGATTCCTTTCTAGACCAGGTTTTTTGCAAAAATTTAAATTAAAATTAAACAGGTATAACATAATATAACAACTTTTCTTGCATTTTATTCATTATCGTAATGAAAAAATAAGTAACTAAATAAAAAAATAAAGAAATTAAAATGGCATTTCGTTTGAAGAGGAATGGGACGGACATTGTTTAGGCTTCCAGAAACTGCCCTATACAATATCGGAGAATGGAATTTGAATAAATGGTGGCTTGAAAGCATTAAGTTGAAAATTTATTTGGGACGGTTAGTCAAAATTCAATTGTTTGGATTTTCGGCTCATTTGAGTCTTGTTTAAATTATTTAAATCTAATTGTAAGCCTCTGGAGAAATATTTGTCGAATGGATCAAAGGAATTGGTACTGAGAGAGAGAAGAAGAAGCTAGGACGGAACCCAAATGATACGAGCCAATCGAAAATTACTCTGAGGAAATAATACAAATATGTACAGTGTTTTACCAGGGCCCTGGCTCAGAGTTCTGTATGTTTTTGAAAAACGCAATGTTCCGGTCAATCTCGGAATCCGGGCCCTAGTCCGGGCTTTTTCAAAGTTCCTGGCTATGGGAAATTGAATGTCCCAGACAATGCATTTCCAATTTTCCGGCAAGAGATTGGCTCCAACTCCTCAAATCTACATGAATAACTGTGTGATCATGGTCGTCCGTTTTGCTTCCATTCTTTGTTGGTTCATCTCCCATTGTCTATCGTCGTTGCCCCGTGCCTCCGCCGCCGACCATGCTCATACTGTAGGCCGGTGGATGGGTCAGTTCATGGTAACCGTAGTTGGAGGTGGCGTACGGCGAGGTGAATTGCTGCTGTTGTTGTTGCTGTTGTTGTTGCGGCGTCGTGTACTGCTTGTTCCTGTTGTGGTTGTGTTGCTGCGTTGGCAGCAAATGGTACTGTTGCTGCTGCTGCGAGCCGACCATCGCGTAAATGTCGGTGGCGAACGCGTCGTGACTGGGCGACGAGTTGCCGGTGTGCAGCAGCGGACTGAATGAACAAATTTAAATTTAAAAACATATTTTGAAACAATTAACGTTAGTTGGCGTGGATACAATGAGTCAATAACAAAATGAAGCCGCAAAATGCAGATTGAAATATTGTTTTTTTAAATTCATATTAACTATTAAAATGCTGAGACTGACTATTTGAGGTAGGGATGGATGTGCTGGTAAAGCGGGTTCAAAGTTGTGGCCAGCAAAATGATCGGAAGGAGAAGGGCCAAGCCGACGGCCATCGCCACCCACAGGGAATTCTGAGAAAGCGAATGAACAGATAAAATGGGGAAAATCAGCGAAAAAGCGACCAAAGGGTCCAACGCGTAATCGCAAAGGGCGAGGCGAACATTCGTCGCAATTGAGGCCAACGGGGCACAGCTGGACACTTCGTTGTTCATCTGCAGAAAGTGCCGAAATGTAAGAAAAAGTGCCAAATGGGGAATGAATGACGTGCCGATTGGTTGACGTGCCGTTCGTAGATGCGCACTCTCTCCAACAGTTCGTCCGCCACCTCCGCCGCCACCGCTTGCAATTGCGCGCGCAGTCGGTCCTTTGTGCTCAGTTCGGTCTCCGCCCGCTGCAAATGCTCCAACAGAAGGGACGCGTTGAAGCGCAACGCGAAGACCTGCGCAAAAAAGGTAAATGCTAATGAGGCAATTAGCGAGTAAAAACAAATTAATTAAATTATGCAATGGATAAATGTGAAAGTGAAATGTCAATTCGCCTCACTTCTCTCTGCAGCTGCTCCAACTGAGCACATGCGCCTTCGAGTTGAGCACGCAATTGCACCTAATTAGGGAAATTGGCCTTTTGAACAAAAAAGTGCTGCTCAAGAGTCTCGAGATTTCGGAATTTCTACCGGTTTTTTTAGGCTTATTTAAGGGCTGATCAGCACCGTAACACAGTCTGATCACTCTCCTTGGTCACGGGTAAATGCCATTAAATCACTGTTCCGTTCACTTGCCGTGTCTGGCCGCAACTCCTCCAAGAAATGGATGACCGCGTCCAACTCGGAGAAATTGGACGCGACAGTTCCCGCGGGTTTTTCGCCGTCGGCGCCGCTACTATTGGCCTCGGCTTGCGCCGATTGGGACAATTGGCGAAGGCCGGCGACGACGCCCTCCAAAGAGAAGCGTTTTGGTTGGGCACAAAACTGAAAAGGGAGTCACAGTTGAAAAATCCTAATTACGGATCTCCATAAAAGAAATTTAATTTCGTACATCCATTTGGACTATCGATCGGTCTCAAAATGAAAGAAATCCCTGCTAATAATCACGTGATACTGTCTATGATCACGTTAGTTACCTGCTCCACGTCGCTGCTGTTCCATTCCGGCATCCGCACTTGCCCAAGGCGTTGCAATGCGTCGCGCATCGGTCCACTGAAAAAGTGCCATTGGCGAGCACTCAGCCGAGGGTCGTCCGGCACAATGCCGCGGGAGAGTGCCTCATCGATCAGCTGATGAGAGGAAAGGTTGTCCATGATGGAGCGTTGCTGAACAGAGAAACACAATTGTAGGGGATGGGAATATCAAAGATTAGGGAAATGCCATCGATTCATTCCGCCCCAAAAAATGCCATGAAAAAGGAATATCGACACTTTCAATTTGTTCGCCCCATTAACCAAGTATTGGTAGTCGTCCTGAAGACCTTCACGTCCGATCAGCTTGAACTTCTTGTCCAAGCCCGAGCATTGTGTACAAAGTGTGCTTCTGGGCACACTCACTGATCAGGTCAGCCGGGCGACGGTGAGCCGAGAAAAGCTGATCAAGCGAGAAGTGAGCAGCAGCGGACGGGGAGGATTTGTGGGGAGAGACGGACAAAGGACGGTCCAACCCGTACAGATGGACAAACCGATCCAGCAGCTGGGATTGTACGGGAATAACACAATTAATTTAAAACTCGCAAATTGCACACCGAAAGAAAGTCCGGCCGTTGCAGCGGCTCCTCCAAAGGACGGCACACCAAATGGGAGACATTGGCACCGAAAAGCATGGCAAGCGCAGCGAGCAGTCCAAACACACTGATGAAAGCCAGCGAAAGCCAAATGGAGCTGAGAACGAACAAATAATTATCTGATCATCTGGTTGCTAATGCATTTGGACAGAGTGATCAATGTGATCAGTGCCTTTTTTTTGATCATACGTTTTGGTGAGTTCATTAATCAAACACTTTTCGATATAACAATTGTTCGCTCAGAACTGATCAGTTTCTTGTTCAATTCGCTGATCAATGAACGGACCAGGAAAAAAAGGAAGCGCCGGTGGAGCGGACGCAGCAGTCGTCTTCGTATTCGTTGGGCTGACGACCGCAACAGCCGTAGCAAAGGCCGAGAAGGAGTGCCAATGCCAAAAAGGCGAACAGTCCGGACACCTGGAAAAACAAAATAAATTTTGAAAGGAAAAATAAACAAAAACCAACCACGAGAGCGCCGATCCAACTAAATTATGAATTTATGCTTATTAAGTTAAATTTTAAAAGGGTGTGCCAATGCCAAATCATTCGTTTCTCCGTTTACCCGATGTGAACAGCTCGTCGGAAATGTTCTCGGTGAAGCATTATCGGGTCCACAATTTGCTCGTCCAAAAAGCGCAAATCAATGCCTTTAATTGTGGACGAAAGCTGATCATGCAGAGCGTTCAGCGTACGGTCCAACGCGTGCAAGCGATCGTTGGCATCTGATCAGAGATTAAAAAAAGGAAACATAAGACCAAGCAATTAACAATGATCAGACAGAGAAAAGAGACTGTGAGGGTGATCAGACCAAGTATATTCAAACTATACAAAATAATTAGCACTGATTAGACAGGAATAACAAACTGATCAGAAGGGCAAATTAGCAACCGATAAACTGAGAAAAGAGTTGTGAGAGTGATCAGACGAATAACAAAAGTTCCCTGGTCAGAGAAAACAATCTGCATATGAAATTCAGACCAGCGGAGGTAAAATTTGGCAACTCACTGATGAAGATTGGTCAGCAGCATGACAAAAAAAAAGAGGTAAGCAAGAATGATCAATGATCATAAAAGTTTAAGCCGTAACTGAAAAATTTTAAGTGGATGAGGAAACCGACGGGATTTTGCACTGATCAGAGAAAAGGGGACAAAGTATCAGAACAATAGACGTTTTTCACCAATCAATCTCTTAAAAGTGAATGAAAATTCAAATGTTCCCGTCCGCTCACCGCTTCTGCGCGAGTCGACCACCTGCTGAACGCCCCGTTGCAGCAGCAGCATTCCCTCGTTGGCCGGCGCAAACTTTGCTTCCAAGTCCAATTGTTCGATGGCGCGCAACGCCGGCGGCACTCCCTCGGGCAACAACTCGGACTGAGAATATGAATCAACCAATTGCAAATGATTATTCAATGATCATCCGCCAATTTTGGCTGGGCCGGCACTTGCCACAACAACACCCACCATTTCGCGTGCCCTCTCCACACTTTCCCAATCGGCGCCCGTTTTGTCCTCCGTCTCCGCGCCGCCCGCCAGTTGCAACACCGGCGCCAGCGCCTGTTTCGCCTGGTGGCAGAGGGCAACGCGAGTGCCGTCCTTAATTTATAGTTGGAAACAAAAACTTAATTCCGCATTTAAATTTTGTTTTTTTTTTATTTAACGTAAGAGAAAAATATATTTATCCGCCAAAAATCAAAAGTTGTATGGTTTTTTTGGCGTTGTGTTTAACGCACTTTGGCGGTCCGTTCGCACTCGCGCAGTTTGTCGCGCGCCTGTCGCAACCGCAGCAGTCGCATTTGCAGCGAATGCCTTGCGTCCAAAACATGCGGAAGCTCGCGGCTTAACTCATCAAAATGTTTTCGCATTGGACCAACATCTGCAAATTTGAAATGGATTTACCCTAATTTTAGTGTTTTGGAGCCGCTGCGATAGGTCAATTAATTATGTAATTAGTTGCCCGACAAAAATGTTTTGATTTTGACCGACGATTCCATTGGTTTCAATTAAGTAATTAATTAATTATTAATTAATTGCTTCCGTCCCCCCTCCGTCCGTACTGTTCGCCTTGTCGATCACTTCGCTGATCAGTCCGGCGCCCGTCGCTTTCTTCAGTCGTTCCACCACTGCCTCGCCGGCTCCGTCCAATGCCAGGTTCAGTGAACCGTTCAGCACAAAAAAATCGTCGCGGAGCAATTTTCGGATTCGCTTTAATTTAGGCGTTTTTAATTCCTTTTTTTTTGATGGAAATTTTAATTGCCTCAACAGTCTCTGCCCGGTAGATGAACACGTCGCTGGCACAATAATGGAGACGGGTGGGCAACTCGTCGAGTCCGTGCTGAGCGTATTGAGTGTTGATCAGCAAAATGGCGGCACAAAAGCTGTAATTTGAATAGAATTGGGGCAATGGCAAAAACGGCACAATGCCAAAAATTGTAATGCTTTTTCATTCGAATTTTATTCTTTCTCACATGTTGGCCACGACGAGCAGTCCGAGCAGTGCATTCAGCACCAATCGACGGACGCCGTCGAAGCGGCGGTCGGCGAATTGTGCCTTCTCCGATCGCTTTGCACCGCAACAGCAGCAGGACACGCAACGGTAGAGCAAATAGAGCAGAGTGAAGAGGGGCGGCACAGAGACGAGCAGAAGCGAACCGATCAGCCACCAAAAATCGAATTCCACCCACTGATCAAAGAGGGAGGGGGAATAATTAGTAATAAAGAGTGGGGGGGGATGGGGTAATTAAAAGAGCGTTAATTGGCTTCCCGTGGTATTACGAAAATCCTCTGCTAACAAATAAGGTTTTTTCGATAATGAACAAATAAATGTTTGATCGGTTACTGCTGCTCCACCTGATCCCTCCTCTCAACAAATGACTGTTTCCATGCTTCGGTGTTGCCGAGCAAAGCATCGTCGGAAAGAAGTTCTGGAAAAAGCAAAATGATCAGAATTGGCAACCAATGAATCGATTGACAATGACTGCTCTGATCAGTATTTTCCTAATTTGATCAATGCTCTTCAAATGCGATCTGATCAGTTCAGTTTAATGAGACAATTTCGGACTTTGGTGTGGAAATGGGCGCGACAGTGTGCGGATCAGTGCGTTCTGCGCCCGTTGCAACACGCGCATCGCCGGGTCCGCTTGGTTTGACTGTTCCGCGAACATTCCGCAACGGTAGGGCTCCGAGGCGCGGAAAGGCTCAAAACGCAGCAACGGCGCCGCACTTTGGCCGGACGACGGCGACGCATTTCGAAACGGCGGCGGCGGCGAATTGGACGAAGACGAATTAGCCGGGACTGAAGCGGCGGTGAACAAAAGGAGGAGAAGGGAAAAAGAAAAAGTGATCGGAGAAGGGAGCAGAGAAGAGGGGGAGGGCGGGGGAGAAGACATTGGCGATAGTGTGAAGCAACAAAATACGACGCAATTTACATGGGTTAGCAAATCATTTCAAAGGCATAAATTGGTAAATAAAAATGCATTTAAAATTAATTAAAAATGGAATTGGAGATTTACATCATTTAAATTAATATAATTACCGAAACGGATCAATTATAATTGGCTAGGATAAAAAATAAAATAATTATTTGAGCCTTTCACCTCTGCTGCACGCCGTCCTCTCTTTTTTTAATTTGAGAGATTTCCGTCCCATTGGCCCAATTGACCCCCCCCCCCCCCACTTTTGAGTGGACAATCATCGCACTCACTTCACCTTCACCTAACAGTTCAATCCCTTTCCGATCGATGGATGTCCCCCCCCCGTCCCCCGCCCCTCCCACCCTTTGGCCCTTTCGGCGAAATTCAAAAAAGCAAACATTCGAATCGTCCCTCTGCCGAAGGGAAGGGAAGGGATGATGGATGATGATGGGGTGGACGCAGGACAAGAAGAGATAAGGGAGGGGGGGGGGAGCAAATGAAGGGGCATTAGAGGGGGAGGGAATTGGGGGGAGGGAAGAGAGGGAGGGTGAAGAGGGGCATTAGAGAGGGGGGGGGGGGAAGGGGAAGGGAGGGGAAGGGATGTAATTACAACGAAAGGGGATGAAAATGACAGAAGCAACAGCACGTTAACGGTAAAACTATATGTTTAGCAGAGAGTAATCAGCAGCTATTAGGGCAGAGCCGAAAGTGTTTATTATTAAATTAATCCAATCATTTAAAGGTGGCACTTCAAAAGACCACTCAAATAAAATAAATCAAATTCTCAACAAGCAAACGATGACAAATAAATCCAATGTTGAATTTTGAATTTAACAAGCCTAAAAATGAAAAAATGCTCGTAAGTAAATAAAGAAAACAAAGCCCCGTCCCTTTTATGGACAGAAAATGTCCTCGGGGCACTGCGCAGTGATTAATAAAAATAATGCGCAATTTTTGTCGCTTTTCCCTCGGGGCATAACGCCGTCGGCAAACGGAGCAAAGAGAGCAAAAAGAGCACAACAAATTGGATTAATCTAACCAATGCTTTCCTTGGCTTTCGATGTGTGCGGATTGAGCAAAAGTGACGACGGATGGTCAAAGAGAGAGCCCAAAAAAACATTCATCCTTTTCCTTATGAAACTGAAATTATGACGGAATTTGAAGGGATATTTTTTTCAAACATTTAAATTTGCATTTTATTTTTAAATATTTGTTTTAAATTATTTTAAAATTAATATGATGCAAAAAGAAGGAAAATATTGACATATCATGCAGAGCCAAAAATGGTCAATTCTGATCAGAGATATTTGAGATTAAAAAGTGTCTGTGTCTGATTTGATCTTCGGTCCGCCTAAAACAGCCATTTATTGTTGGCCCCTTAAAAGCAATTAAGTGCTTAATTAGTCAATTTCCCTAATTGCTTTTTTTAATTTTCCTTCTGTCCCCTAACGGATGCTTTTGTCTGTCCCCCCAAATTCGTCGCCAAATGTTTTGTGCTTCAAAAACGGGGCTCAAATGACCAAAGGCAGCGACGGGCGACTGATCAACATTTGTGAGAAGAATTCAAAAGAATTGGGCAATTAGCATTTTGGAGGGGGCGGGGGAAGCGGCGAATTTATACGATCAAATGACAGGCAAAAGGCCAAACAAACAAACGAAAAAATTCAAAAAATGAATGCAATTTTTATATTTATAAAATGAGAAAGGCAAAAAATTGCTTTTTTAATGGGAAGAAAAAAGTAAGTTTTATTTTCTATTTAAGCTCCAATTTAATAAAGCTTTTTTTAAGTCGATGACTTTCTTTTTTCGACGATTATTTCCCGCATTTGCTAATTATTTAGGCTTTAGGAATGGGTTTTAAAAGCCCTCCTTTAATTTGACCCCCGAGGGAATTTTGGTAAAGAAAAAATGAGAGAGGATGGAGGGACAAAAAGTAAGCACTAAAAAGAGACAATGTGCGAAAAGAACAGGAAAATAGTTGAGGGTGGTGTCAGGAAATCCACACAAATCCATCGATTCGTTCACCGCCGCAAAGCATCGAAAGGATAATTGGAAAAAGTGGCGGAAATCCGACGAAATATCAAAAAAGTGAGAAATTGTAAAAAATTGAAAGGTAAAATTTGAATTTATTTGAAGGGGCACCTCAAAGCCCAAAGCATCAATTCACATGCAATTGAATGAATGAAGAATGAAACTGTGCCTTCCCTTAAGACCCAATTTATGCGCCCGAGGGGATGAAAATGGAAATGGAAATTGTGGGGGGGGGGGGGGGGGGAGGAGCGGCATTTGCAATGAATGCCCATCGATTCCCCCCCCCCCCCCGCCCTTTTAATTTGTGTTTGGGTTGGCTTTTGGCGACGCCTTCCGGGGATTTATTTGTGTGGGTAAAACACAGCGCAAATGGAGACGAAGAAACATTTGAAAATTGCGAATTTGAAGCATAATTTAAAAGGGCAGAAATCGATTGGAAATTTGTAAAGGCAAAGCAAAATAATGCCAAAAAGTAATGCCGAATGCTTTTGAGAAATGCCATTCTCTCCTAGCACAAGTCAATTTAGCATTTCCCCGAGGGCACATAAATTTTTCATTTTTGGCTTCTTTTTACTATAATAAATGTTAAGCCTCTCATATAAAAGAGAGACGAATGATCGTATCGTAATGATATAATTTGGTGGAACGGAGGACAAATAGCAGGGTGAGGGGGTGAGGAAAAGCAAAAAGTGATCAGACTGATCGGATCGAATGCTTTTTAAGCGAAGAAACGAAACAAACGTTTTATGGGCAGAAGAAGAACATTAATCAGAAGCATTTGGCCTTCCCACCAACTACAGCAGAAAATGTAAGAGCTTTTATTTGACATTTACTTATTTTAAAAAATGATAAATTTTTTTTAAATTTTTTTTTTGGAAGGGAAAGCGAAACAAAATAAAACAAATCGTCGCCTGCCATCGCAAATGAATGAATGAATCCATAAATTATCCCTTTTCTGAACGGAGCATTGACTGATCATCGATCAGCAAATGGAATGCTCATTCCGTCAGTTTGGATGAGAAAGTTTTGCATTTAATGGGCTGAGCGAGGGAATGGCACAAAAAGCGAATGTCGCACCCATTTTTTAAATTGGAGTCGCCGATTGGCATTCTGTGCCGCGGCGGATAACCAGTTTAATGGAAGACAGAAAATGGGGACTGAACTGACGAATTGGGGCAATAAAATTGGGATGAATCGTCGCGATTCGCGGCGACCTTGGAAAAAGGGGGGAGGGGGAAGAGAAGACGGGGGGGATGAAAGAGGGGAAAGGGGGGGATGATGGCCTCGATATGAAATGTGACTTTGAGAAGGGACGGAATAATCGAATGAAAGCAAGCGGAGGAAAAGCACACGTTGGTTCGAGGATCGTATGAATTTAAAATTGCACTTTCCGTGATCAAATGACTGATTTGTCGTCAGCTTTCACTTTACGCACTGTCCCCCGTTAATTAATTAACAATCCGTCCATTTGGTACAATTTTCAAATCTGATCGGACCAAAGCCGAACATAAATAATGATTAGCAGCAGAAAGAGTGCCAATAAAATAAAAAGTTACAAAAAAAAACAACAAAAACAAAATGAACTTGGCGCGACAATTGGGCGGCGGAAGAATGAATGAAAATGCGTTCGATCGTCGCGTCGTCGTCGTCGGCGGATGGAATGAATGGACCAGTCCTTCCCCTCCGGGCAGAACGACGACGACGACGACGACAAACAGCCCCAATCATCCATCATCCAATCCAAGTAGTGGATGTTGATGATGAATTGTTTTGTGTAAAGTGGATTATCGGGATGGACGAACGACGGGGGATTTTGGGGGGAGGGAAGGAATGGCCCGCGAGGGATGGAGACGGCCCGGATGGACCCGACAAAAGCGGACGGACGGAGCATCGGCCGCCGTCGTTCGGTGGCCACTTCAAATGGCCGATCGGAGCAAAACGCGGGCCGGACAACTGCTGCGCTTCTGTTGGCCGAGATTGGGACATGGCGGAAAGAAGCAGCAGAAGACGGGGGAAGGAGGGGATCAGCTGCTTACCGATGGGATTGGGGGGGGGGGGGCGGGGGGAGGGCGGACACTCGAAAGATTCGAATCGAATCGAATTTAATTGGAAAAAAAGGACAGACGAACGCATTGGCTTCTTTTTTAGCGGTCAAGCAAAGTTTTGGCTTTTCACTTAAAGTGATCAGAAATGAAAATGCTATCAGAAGGGAACAAAAATGGATGAGTCATCGGACAAAAAAAAAATTGGCCGCCGATAAAAGCATTTTTTTAGCTTACCGATGACTGATGAAAGGAGAGAAATAAACGAACGAACGAACGAACGAACGACAGCAGAAGAAAAAGGAGCGGACGAAGTGAGAAATAAATAAAACAAAAATGGAAAATGGAAAAGCATTACA
Source organism: Heterodera schachtii (assembly GCA_023374025.1). NCBI lineage: Eukaryota > Metazoa > Nematoda > Chromadorea > Rhabditida > Heteroderidae > Heterodera > Heterodera schachtii. The sequence continues at coordinate 1,824,606 of SIJG01000002.1, read as the reverse complement.
AAAAGAGGAGGAAAAATAGAAAAAAAAATGGCCATAAAAAGGGAAGTTTACTGTAAATTTTGTAAAAATTATTATTATTTTTTAATTATTAATTTTGATTGATCCATGCGACACAAAAATCGAAGAATTGTGCAGCGAAATGCGGAAGAATATTCAAAAATTGTCGGATTTGAAGTGGACAAAAAAACGGACGGACCGGCGGAAAAACCACCGGAGGGAATAATTGCGAAGCGAAAAACGGGAAATGGGAACAAATTCATCCATTCATTCACTATTTGGGGCTGATCAGCAGAAGCGGACCAACCGAAATTGGGCTGAAATCGGCAGAAACTCATTTTTGGTGCCCTTGGGATGACACAAATTGTCATTAAAAAGACGATTCGATGCGATGAATTAAGAATGATACGACCGATTGGGATGATTGATTGATCACTCACTGATCAGTGATCAGTGATTTGTATTTAATAGTTGGGTAGCCATCATTCTGTGAAATGTGATTAGCGATGTTCGAATTGATCAAACAAATTCAATTACACTTTATTTTCCTATTTAATTGCCCTTTTCCCACGTCGCTTTTCTGTTGGGCATTTGTTTTTCTTCCATTTCACAATTATGCTGTAAATTCATTTTCTCATTAATCTCTCCGTCAATCTTTTCCCAATCCATGCCCTTCTCCCCCCCCCCCCCCTCCCCGCTAAAATCATCAAATTGTTCAAAGTGCCCTTTTTCTTTCTCATTAGTCCATCATTAATTGGCTAATTAGTGCCTTTGGGCATGTTTAATGACTCTCCCCCGATCACTCGTTGTTCTTTCTTCCCTGCGCTCTCTTCTCTTCCCGTTCTCTTTTCATTTGTCCTACGTCGATCTGTGCGCAAAAATAAATTAGTGAGAATTCTTCCGCCAAAATCGATCAGAGCGAAGGACGGACGGGACGTGGTCAGTTCAGTCAGTCAGCAACAGCCATTTGCACATTTATTAGGATGAACTCCTTCCCTTCCTTTTGTGTCTTTTGGGCGCCGAAAATTTAAATTTTAGGAATAAATTCAAAATATTTGCCTAATTTATTAATTGCTTTTTAAATTTGGGTTGGATTCGATCCGGGGAATTATGAACCTCTTCTGTTGCTTCCAAACGGATGAGAGAGTCTTTAAATGATTCTCTAAGGCTTTTTTTAAATATTCTTTTTTTTTCGATTTTTTACCAACAAATTTTATCGGGGAACCCCGACTTTCCTCTACCCGAAGGTCGGGGAGCAATTTTATTTCTAATTATTTTTGCTTTTTTCGCTAATTATGCGCCGTCGTCCGTTCATCTCCCTTTTTATTTTATTCCTTTCTCTGTGCTTTACTCCAGTTTTGGCACACACTGACAATGAAAATGCCGAAGAAGCGGAGAACAGCAACAAAGTTGAGCCCGAAAGGCCAAAAAGTGACGGAGAAGGGGAAACATCCAAAGACCCCTCGGGCGGTAAATTTAACTATTTTTTTTTGAAAAATAATTAAATTTTAGGTTTTGGCACGGACATTGACTGGGTGCCGTGGGATCAAGCAGTTTCGGTGGCACTTGATTTGAATCGGCCAATTTTTCTGCTCATTCACAAAACGTGGTGCGGTGCATGCGATGGTAAAAATTACAATTAAATGAACTTTTGCCCTAAAACCTATTTGAAATATATTTCCATAAGAAATTGGCACTTTTTCTCTGCCAATCCAACAAATCAATCAAATTGGTCACTTTTCGAATGGTCGGTCTTTGATCACTGATCATTTTTAAATCGCGGCACTTCACTCTGATCATTAAAATGCCGAAAAGCGAAACGATTGTTTGGTTTTGTTCAGCGCTCAAAAAGAGTTTTGCCACCTCTCCAAAACGGAAGGAACTGTTGGAGCTGAGCAAACAGTTTGTGATGGTGAACACGGAGGACGAGGAGGAGCCGGAGGAGGAGGAGTACGCGCCGGACGGACGGTACATCCCGAGACTGTTCATTCTGAGTGAGTGGAAATTGTGCCGTTACTGAACCATCCATAGGTTGATTGGGGCACTTGCCCGGTTTCGGGACTCGCAAAGAAACGGCACTCTCGAGACACAAAAAACGAGTCGTACTTATCCAAGCCTAACGCATCCTGTTTATTTATTTAGCCCTCCCGAATAGATTTTAATTTAATTAAAATTATATTGAATTTAGATAAACACGGCAAACGCCTTCCGGTGGATAATAAGAAGAACTATCCGAGTAACGTGGCCTACTTCCCGCAGGGTAAAGGAGAAGAAGCGGAAGAAATGCTTCTTTTGTTGATCTAAACATTTGTAAACATTTGACTAATTAAGTGCCGGATGTGATCAGAGCGATGAAAGAGGGCATGGAAGAGTTTGAGAAGGAGCAGAAGGGGACAGAGAGAACGGAAGAGGGAGAGAGTGTGGCGGAAGAAGAGAAAACGGAGAAGGAGGAGGAGGAGGGAAAAAAGAAAAAGACAGACGCAGAGAGTGTGGCAGATAAGGTGGACAGAGAAACAGAGAAATTATATTTGGATTTAATTTATTCATTTTTAGAAAAGTGCCAAATCGGAGAAAACGACGAAAAAGGATGAGCCAAAAGCGGAGGACGAAGTGGGCAAAGGCGGATGTCCACACGCGGCAGGAAAAGCGGCTGCAAAGAGAAAGAAAGAAGAGGAGGAGAAAAAGAAGCAGGCAGCGGCAAAGAGTACGGAAAAGAGGGAGACGACGGCAGAGAAAAAGACGGATGGAGGAAAGGAAAAGAGCACGGAAAAGAAGGAGACGGTAGAGAAAAAGACGGACGCAAAGAAAGCGGAACAGCAGAAAAAGAAAAAGGGGGCGGAGAAGGAAAAGGGAGAACTTTAATAATGTTCAATTAACTAATTATTTTTATCTTAATTAATATTCATATAAATCTAATTGCGAATTGTGCTGTCTTCTTTCCTTTCGCTATTTTCACTTTCTCTCCATGTCCATTCACTCTCTAATGGTTCTCTCGTTGCCTGGCTGTGTCCACCTTCAGCACACTCTCCTCCCCCTCTCTCTCTCTCTCTGCCTCCGTTTGCACTCTCTCCCAATCAAATGCTGCTTTTGTTGCTGTACCGTTTCTCCAATGTTCGGTCCATGTTCAGCAAAACGATGGAACGGGACGGCTCCCGGATTGACTGTTGCGCGATGGAAATGGAATTGTTGGACAAACGGCGGACGGCCTCCACCGCACTCAAAAGGCCGCCCTGAATTTGGCGGGCATATCATCGATTGTCTCCCTGCACTGATCACTGACCTCCGATCGAACCTTCCTTCCGGGCCAAAAGCCCTCCTCTTCGCCGGAGGACGAAGACGCGGAGGCGGAGCGCGAGACGGACTCGCGCCATCCCTCCGACGAATCATTCAGCGGACTGACGCGCATCATGAACTCACAGAGTCTGTGTGTGGGAAAGCATGAAAGCATTGAGTGAAAGCATTGAGTTAAATGCTAATTTAATTGCCAATTTTTCTTCTTGGCCCTTTTCAAGGGATGCCCTTCCGTCCCTTTGCCTTTTGTCGGCAAATTCGAGAATCTCGAGCCCGTTTTTAAGGCTCGAGAATTGATTCTTCCCTCATACTTTTTTTCCATTGTCCTTCCCCCCCCCCCTATTCTCTTTTTTCTGTGTACTGTTCGAAGTCGCGTGACTGCAACTGCAGTGATGAGCGCACAAAATTCCCGTTGGATTTTTCTGCGGAGGAACCGCCGGCGCGGGAGTGTGGCCGACGCTTAGCCGAACGACCAATTCTGTGGGAATGGGAGGAATGGCACGCGAATTAAGGGGCGTGCAGCAAAATGCGCCCATTAAGTCCATAACTGTCTGCAGACTCTGGCTACTGTATTGCCGCCCCTTTGCGGTACGGTAATACCGTGCCATTGGCAGTCCGGCGAAGGCGCACAGTCGCGTGGCCCATGACATGCCCAACGGATTGTCAAAGTAGCGGCGTTTACGTCGTCGGAGTGAGGAACGGAGAAAGGCGCACGAAAACATTTCAATGTACGAGGAACGCATGCGTTCATTGAAATAGGCGTAGATTACTGTGGAAAGGGGGACGAACTGTATGAAGTATACTGTAGAAAGGGGCGAGGAAAGGAAAAAGCCATTCAGGGCCAAATTCTGAATCCATAATGGGCAAAATACGAATGCTATGCGAAAGTTTCCAATGCGTCTTACACAAGGGAGAGGCGGGGCTAATTAAATGCTAATTGAATGATTGACAGAGGGAATGGCGGGCCTAATTAAATGCTAATTGAAGCGATTGTTAAAAATTACTCGGGTTGCACGCGTGGTTGAGCAACCAAAACTGAAATTGGAGGAAATGTTAAAGGAACAGCAAAATAATGCCGTTCTGTTGCCGATCAAACCAACCAAATGCAGGGCGATCAGTGACGGATTGGCGAGACGGAAGTGCCGGTGGAGCAACGGTTTTGCGAATTGGAGGGCGGAGGAGGCGGCACAAAACAAAGAGGGGTAGAAAAACTGGCAAAACAATTAATTAGCAATGGCTTAATCGCTTTTCCAATTGGACGGCGTTTGCCCACCTGAAAGGTCAGTCGCGCCTGTTTTCTGAAGCGATTCGCCGAGTCCGCGCCCAATTTATTGCACATAATTTTTCTTCGGACCACAAAAATTTTATGAAGCACCTTAATGAAGGCGATTAATTAATTTCGGAAAAATATAAAAAAGGCCGACCAAAAAGGAGCAAATCCATTGAAAGGCGACACTGAAGCCGAGAAGGGCCAGCGAAGCGTGGGTCAGAATGGCTTAATGGGCCAAGAGCTAATTGCTCATTTTTTCAACCGTTTTTCAATTGAATTCCCTAATTGGCGTGCCAAATATCATGCAAACAGTTAAAAAGCCGAGAAAATCTCCAAAAAATCGAATTGTGCGTTCAAAGGATTTACACCTTTGCGTTGGGTGCCTTCTTCGCGCATTCCGATAGTCCAAAGGGTGGGCTGAATGGCCACCACGGGCACAGGGAAAGTGCCGAGCAAAGCTGCCGAGTTAAGCAAAGATTCAAAAATAATAATAATATTTTTAATCCACCCAATACGAATCCGAAGGCCCAACTCAGCACGGACACAATCAGTGCCACCCAAACTTGGTTTAACTGTTTGGCACGAGTGCCGTAAAAGCGGATGGCCACACAACTGAAATAAAAATGTATTTAAAATTTATTTTATTTTAATAATCGGATAAAAAATTTAAAAAAACTAAAATAATTAAAATATTCAAAAAATAAATTTTGAATAATTGATAATGATTCTTTGTGATGCTCAAAATCAGCGTCCAAATCTGACCGATTGATGCCAAGATAAGCGTATGACAAAACACCCCGCAGTCCATGAAGAAATTTCGCCAAAAGCAATGCCAAAGTCAGAAATGCCGATGATTCGCTCGCCAATCACTTGGCCAACATAAGAGAAATTTCCACCGGAATCATTTTCGGCAATACATGAGTTGTTTTTTGCCTCTGCTCCAGGCGGAATTAGCAACGCGCACCCGCAGGCGATGCCCGCAACGATAAGCGTGGCACAGTCGGCAAGTGCCACCGAAAAATGCCAAACTCAAAGCAATTTGAATGCAAAATTTCACTTTTATCAACCTATCATTTATTTAAAAATATAATTATTAATTACATTGGCCATAATCGTATAGGCAGAAAGGCGATACACCTGAAAAGCAAGCAAACAAATGGCAATCACTGTAAGTGTTGTATTCTGATCAGTTAGCTGCTGCACTGATCACCCCACACACCCGTCTTGAAGCGATCATCACACAAGTGGACACGTTAAGGACCAAGCCGACCAATGCGATGCCAATGTAAATGGAACCGACGATAGTCGAAAGGCCGTCCGTGGTACTCAATTGGCCGTCCTCCAACATGGCCAAAAAATATTGAAATGAATATTAATGCTATTTTGAATTTAAAATTTTAGAAAAATAAAATTTTAGTGACAATTTTTTTTTTGATTGTTTATGTCTCGGGGATAAAAATGGACGGAAAATTCGAATTATGATTAGCGGTAAAGACGGCATGCACAAAGACAAAGAGAGACAGAGAGAGAGAAGAGAGAGAGAGAGAGAGAAAGAGAGACGAACAGAGAGAAAAAGAGAGAGAGAGAGAGAATCAAAAAAAAGGGGGAACTGAAGAGGGGAGAACGACCCCCGTCAACGGCAACGGCGGCACAGGAAGTGTGGGGAGAAGCGCAAAATTGAGTTTTGCCAGCTAATGAACCTGCGGTGTGGCTGGGTAACGAAAACCCTTCTGACAATGGCGAGGAAAAGCAAACCTCGGCCCTCGGCGGGGCAAACACCACAGCAAAAGCAAATTCAGTGCCAAAAAATCAGTCCGGCACAGAAAATGGCACAACAAATTCCATCAGACCCACAGAAGTCTCAGAGTGACCAACTGCTCTTATCAGCGTATCACTTTTTCACATATAACTGGGCATAATTTACAAGTGGACATTTGAGATCGGCACTGATTGCCCCACGGGACTCAGTTGTGCCGGTCGGAGCGGACGGAGTGAGCCGCGGGGGGGTACGAGGAGGGCGGCGGGAGGGGGGGGGGGCACTTCAGCGGCGTTCATCCGTTGCCGGAAGGGCGAAATATGCCCGGCATTGGCATTGCTCCGGAAAAGCATTGATTGTGCCGAGAAATGTCATCTGTCCGTCCGTCCGTCCGTCCGTTTATTTGTGCCGACTTTCCAAAAATAAGCTGAATGAATGCCTTTTGAATTGAGTACAAAGGGCGAAGAAAGAATGGAATTGCCCATTTTAACGAATTTGTATACACATTTACTTTTTAAATATTAAATTTTAGACTTGTCATTTTTTCAAATTTCACTGATAATTACCAAACTTTATCAATTTTCATAATCAATTACACAAAAAATGTGGGTATGTTCTTAACAATGAGTTGTTAATTGAGCTCATTAAATTTGCATCAGGCATCATTAATTAATAATTAATTAATTTATTGCTTGCGTAAAAACACATAAATATTCAAATCCTCTCGTTTCTCTTCTTCTCGCCCCCCCCCCCCAGTTAATTGGATTATTTTAATTACTCCCTTAACCTTACATTTGTTGCGCTTGAAAAGTCAAATACTGTGTAAATAAAGGAGCAATGTGCGCTTGGGTAATTAGGCGGAGAAATAAAAGGATTTGCATGAGATTATCAATTCTGCTGGTGATTGTGGTCAGTAAATCCCACTCATATTGCTATGGAAAGGGCAAATGGTTCATCTGCTGCTGTTCCGGACCCGTCTTCCTCTTCCCGGGCCTCAATTTTGGCCAACAGTGCCCGTCGGGCCATTTCCCTCAGGGCCTGGTCGTCGCCCGCCCGCGCGCGTCGCCCATTCGGCGTGGGAACAATTGACGGGGGAGGACAGCGCCTAGGAAAGAATCGGACAAATGATCAATTTCATTCATTTGTCCGGGCATGGACCGGCATTTGCCTGATCGGACTTTATGCCAATAAGCCATGGTGATCATCCTCAGAACAGATCTGCCCCGTCCCCTCACCGCACCTTTGCCAATGGTGCTGCACGCGGCGACGGCTGATCAGTTTGGCGAATTGGAAGCAGCGACCAGCAGAAGCGTCGCCCCAAACGCGCGAGGGATGCGTCATGGGTCGGCCGGCACGCGAAAATCCGATGGGACGCGCGGCACTGAGCGAAGCGTAGCCGGAGGGGGTCAAATCCTCGCGCAGCCAACACAAAGGGTCGCGGAGGGAGTGCGAGGTGCGCTGAATAATTTCAAAATTGAAAATGACCAAAAAGCAAAGAGTGCCTTTCGCGCGACGATTCCTTGCCGCCGGCCCAAACAAAGCAAACGGCCGCTGCGCAAGTGGACCAGACGGAACAGTCCACGCGGGGCGCCTTCTCCCGCAACCAATTCGGGCGAAAAGAGTGCTAATGTCGGGAGGGGGAGGGTTGGGTCGAGAGTCACAAAACTGAACTTCAATTTGCCATTTGCCACAACTCACTTTGGCACTCCGCGTCCGCTTCGCCCGTGCCGCCTCGCGCGTCCACCTTGCCATTGTCCGCCCGGATTCGTACAAATGCTTTGGAGCATTGGCTGAACAGTTGCCAAGTGATCACTTCGGTGCCAATTCCGTCCGCATTTGTGCCGTCCGTTCTCGTTCTGTCCACGTTCAGTTCCTGCTTTTCCTCTTCCGTCCGCTTCAGCTCCTCCATCAGTTCAGCCACCTTTCGCGCCTGTTTGTTCGTCGTCGTTGCGTCCACCCGCGTTTTGCCTGCGCCGCTTTTTCACGTGGTGCGAGTGTCGGTGGGAACGGTGGTGCCAATTCGAATTTTGGGCCACAGCATTTCGCCAAACACTGTCCGGGGGAAGGGACAACGGCAAAGTGAATTCAATATTTAAACGTGTTTCTTTTCCACCTTTTCTTTTCCGTAGAATGTTCGGTGCCGACATTCGTTACAGTTGCATAGACTACAAACTGAATACTGTAGGTGGACGGAGACGGCACTGCTGGTAACGGCAAAGTCCGCATCCTTGGCGGCATCTTCAGCCGCGGCCCGGCAATTTCGCGCGAAAGCAGTAACAGCACAAGCAAAAAGCAAATTGGAAACGACCGAAATGGCACTCTGTTCAACGGAAGGGTTACCGTAACTTAGCAGTCGGACGGTGGCGATCGCTTACCGTAACCGCGGAACGGTTTTCGGTTTCGCATTGAAAAACATTGCCTTGTGCTCATTTGCTAAACATCACAAATTTAGGATATGTATTGAAAATAAAAGAATTTATTTTTGTCCGATTCCTCTCAAAAAATGCAACAAAAATCAGAGAGAAAAAAGAGAGAGCGGGGCGAATTCCGAGACAATTTGCATTTGAAACAACGGACAGAACAGACGGATGAATCGGCTTCCCCTCCCCCCCCCCGGGGTTTCTTCACAAAAATGCCCCCCTTCCCCCTTCCCCTCCCCTCTCCACTCCCTCCCCCTTCCACCGTCCCTGACAGCCCCCCAGGGGTTCCGGAACCCATTGTCATCGTCCTCCTCCCCCTCCCCTCTTCCTCGTCATTGTCATCACATCATCATCACCATCAATTGCCCCCCTCTAGCGGTTTCTTCTCATCCCGCCCCCTCCCTCCCGCCGCTGTCCTCCCCGAGGGCAATTCCCCGAGGACGAAGAAAAGACGAAGAAACGGACGAACCATCCGACGCGCATCTTCCGCCCCGCCCGCCCTGCGGCGATGTGAAGGATTGCAAGAAGAATGAATAAATTGTTGTTTGGGGGATAAGGGGCGAAGGGGGGAGGGAAGGGAAGGGGGAGGGATGGAAGAAGAGGATGAATGGACGGAGGATGACGGAGGGGGGGGGGGAGGGAGGGATGAGGAGAAGTGCAATTAATGAGACGGAACATGACGAGCGGAGAGGAGCAACAGCAGCAGCAGGAGGACCAATATGACGGGGAATTGAACACGGCGGACAGAGCAATGCTTATGTTATGATGGGTTTGATGGTCACGAATTATGGGTATTATTGGACAATGACAATGCTTTTCTTTTTTTTTTTTTTTATTTCCCCCGGGGCGTTCTGTGGCGAATGCCGCGCAAAAAGCCTAAATTAGGCAATTTGCCACAATGTTTTTTAGCTGGAATTTGGCCTTTCCATTAATTTGGATCAAAATAGCTACCACGCCCTAAATTTATAATTAAATTAATTTTTTGGCATGCGTTTGACAACTAAAATGATTATCGTGTGAATAAATGGGCTATAATTTTGGAAAGTTTGACCAAATTTCAAGTTTATTTTGGGGTTGCAATTTAATTTCTGGCATTAACTTTAGAAAGTTTCCGTAATTTCCTGCTCTGCGCCAAAATGGCAAAGTCATTTTTTGCCTTAAGAAGTGCCAAAACCGTAGGCGGAATGGCCCGCGTAATTACCCTTAATTAATGTGCCGAAAATTCCTTTGCGCGTGCCAAGTTTTGCATGCCAATGCCACCATTGGCTGTGCCGCCCAATTGTTGTTTGGCTCGTCTCGCATATTTATTTGGGCAATAATGGCCCATTCATCCACCGACCGACGACTTCACTTGCTCATTCATTTATGCGGCTCGGACTCATCTATTCATTCATTCATCCAGCGAAAATTGGAAAATTAGCGAATTGTCCCCAAATTAATGATTCTTTACATTTTTTAATTCTTTTTGTTATTTCCGCAAAAAACAATTTCAGCTTGTGAACTCAAAATCAGAACAACAAATTGAAGAAATGTGCTCTTCGTCCGCTGTCTTTGTGCTGCTCCAATTTGCCGTCGTCCTTTCATTTTTCCCCTCGGCAAATTCTCTCCCCGCCGGACAATTGCGCGACATTTACTCCGACCCAACCGTTCGTTGGCACTCAATTAGCAGCCATTTTAAGTAATTTTAAAATGCATTTAGCGCTTCTTTTTGCCCGATGCGCTCCTCGCCGACCAATTGCTCTCTTCCGCCGGCACCGTTCGCTCCTTTCGCCCCGCGGCGTTTGTCCGTCCGCCGCTGAGTCCGGCCAAGCGTTACTTCGACTCGTTGGCCGGCCAATCGCTGGGCAAACGGTCGTCAGTGGCACCTCGGCGGGGGACCATTGAGGACGAAATGCCACAAAGTGACGACGTGCCACGGGGCGGCGGCGGCGGCACGCGACGGACAATGCGTTTGAACGCACTGCGGCCAGGGTGGCAAATGTGGTGAGAGAGTGGGAGAAGTGAGAGAGCGAGCAAGAAACAGATGGAGGCAGAGAGAGAGAGGAACCGTGATAAATGATCTGATCTCATCAGCAAATGTTGGCATCGATGGACGACCGTTAATTTTGCGTGTCTCTATATTTGTGGCTTAGTCGAAAGGATGGCATAAAATGCCGAAAATGGAAATTGTTTAAAACGATCCAAATTTTTTGGCATTCTTTGTCTGTCAGCAAATTAATCGGCTATAAAATTGGAGGAAATTGCGACAAAAAGTGAAAGGGTTGCTGACATTTCATTTTGTTTTCAAATGTCGCAAAAAAAGAGAGAATCACAAAGAAAATTTATATGAGAAAAGGAAGCAGAAAATGGCTGATTCTAATCGAAAAATGTAACAAAAAACAAACAAATAAAATGAAATGGCGGCCATTGGTGAGAAAAGAGAAATCGAATCATTGGCATTTTTGATCATTTGTCAGCTCCTCCCCCCGTCGGACTGATCAGTGATCACTGTGACTGGAATTGATCACCGCCACTCATTTCCAATCATTGGAATTGATTCTTTCGCCCCTAAAATTGGCTGGCGAGTGCTGCTGCTGCTCTTCATCATCCTCGTGGATGGTTTGTCCCACAATGCTTCTCCTCCCCGTGCCGAAGGGCGTCGTCGTCGTCGACGGATCATTCGCCTGCGAACAGTCGCCGAATTCGAACTGTGCACCCCGAAACAGCAGCTGAACCAAACATTTTGCACATGCATTTGGCAAGTGTCCGTTTCGCTTGCCCCCTGTTGGGTGTGCGACTGCTGGTGGTGCTGCTTCGGCTCCGACTCGTCGCCCTCCTCCCCGTCCTCCTCATCCCCATTTAGCCGAACGGCGCTGACCGCGCGGCCAATTTGGCCACAAATGCCATTGGCAAAAGCGAACTCATGCGGCGCAACCCAAAGTTCGATGGAACTGTGGAAAAATATTGAAAAAAAAGAAATTTTAAAATTTTACCGTTGCAACGCGCCAAAGACAAGGCCAGCGACAGTGAGCAGAACAATTGAAAAAGGGATGAGAAGGAAAGGGGAAAATTGCCGCAGGGAATGGGGAGAAGAAATTGTGCCAAAAGCGAGAAAAACGGAGAAGAGAGAGTCGAAGAAAGAGGTCTAAAGGCGGAGCGGAGAAGGATTATTGACGAATGGCAAAATTAAATCATCAACCAAAATGTGTTTAAAATTTAATTATAAATAAATATTTTTCGATAAAAATTAAATTACAAATTTTAATTGCTTTATCAATTTCCATATTTGTTTGTCCCCTTTTTGTGCTGTCTTTTTGCTCCGATCACCTCTCTTTCCTCCTCCTCCGTCCCAACCGTTGCGATGTCCACGACAATCGCAGCGATCAAAAGGATGCCGCCGGCAACCACAAAAAGGCCCAAATTGGACGACTTTCTGTCATTTTAAAAAGAATAAATTGCCAAAGTAAAAATTTGTTGGCTAAAGTTTGCCCAAAATTTGCTTCGATCAGCGCATTGGCCGCCTTCACACAATGGCCGATGTGAATCAAAGTCAGAGGGATGCCGAACAGAAGGAAAAGGGCGGACAACAATTTGGTGGCGGGGCCGAGAAGAGAAGGGCCAATTTCGGACAAAGCGCCGCCGCCTGAGGGGAAAGACGCCAAATTAAATTCATTCTTTTAAAACAAAATTTTAAAATTTACAAATTATTTAATGGGATTATTTTTTAATCGCTGTTTTTAAATTGATAAAAATTTTACAAAATTATGGCGCACATAAACAAAATAATTAAATGAATCGTAAAATTTGCCCATTGTGGTGACGGCCGTGAGCAAAGTGCGCACCGTTTCGGCAAATGTCCACGGATTATACGACGGAGAAGGGGACACAGCCGCGGCGGCACGCGTGCCGTCAAAGTGTGCCGCTTCGGACGCCAACATTCGCTCGTACGCGTCCAATTTGGCATTGGCCGCGAGCGACCAATCGGATTCTTGACAAACAGAAAGAGTTACACAAAAATGGATATGGCACCGCAATTTCATTAGGCTAATGAACAATACCGTATCCCACCCGCCCCAGCTATTACCGTACCCGATCGGGCGGCCACCGACTCGGCCCAAAGTGTGCTGATCAGTTCGTGCCGCTCAAAATCCATGCGACGGCTGCGCTTCAACGCGTGCGACTGGCGGCCGACGCGCGCCGTGCGCTGGGCCCATTCGAATTGGCCAAGCAAAGACAAAAGGAGGGCATTGAACAGAAGGAAAAGCAGCAGCAGCAGAAGGGAGAAGACGGCACGACGGAAGGCCAACTCGAAGCTGGAGCCCAACCTCAGTGGCATTTTAATGAATGGGAAAGGAGAGGAAGGGCCAATTGCTAAAATGCCGAGGGGAGGGAGAAGTTATCACTGTTAACCACTCCCGAATTAATCGAGAGTCCTTGTGGAATGCCGGCTCATATCGGTTACATAGAACATTTTGTTTAATTTTTTCCATTCGATAATTTTGGGCGAAGGTTTTCTGTTATAGAAAACGATACAGCAGCTATAACTATTTCTTTCTAACTTTTCAATTTATTTATGGTTAAAAAATAATATTGGCAAAATTTATTTAATTAAAGCATCAATTACAGCTGCAGCAAATAATTGACGCCAAATTGACAGCCGTCAAGGCTTATGGGGGAAAGTGAGTGCTTTTTGGCATTATTAGCGGAAGTTTGCTTGAGGCAATCTCCGCATTGCTCTATTGATCAGATCAATGGGATGAAGAGGAGAGAAAGATGAAAGAAAACGGAGAGAGAGAGAGAGAAAGATAAACGAAGGCGAGGGAAACAAAGAGATCAAACGAAACCATCGCAAAAATCAGTCAGTCAGCACCAAATTTACCGCACAATAATTTTGAGTCAAATGAAAGCATTGAAGCGGGAGACAAATCAAAGTAGGCACAGTGCAGGGAAAACAATGGAGGAAATACAAAAAGAATTAAAGTCAGCAAAACGATTAAATTAAATGATGTGTCAGGAGATTATTGTCAGGCATCGGCACGTCTTTCTATAAAATGGATCACAAATGGCTGTCGTCGGCTCACTGTTTTTGAGTGTCCTGCGTCGGCTGCTTCTTCCCAATCTTTGGCTTCTTTTTGCGGAGCGACGAAACCACAGAGTTGCAACTTGACTTGGTGTATTCCCTTAACGGTGATTGTATAAAAAAAGAAATGTCAAAGTTCAAAATTAAAATTCCTCCATTTATATTAGTAAGCACTTAACACACTGACATTGTGTCGAAAATTTTGGCCAGCTCCTCCCGACTGTGCACCAGCACTTTCTCCTTCAGTTCCGAGTTGGTCTTTAAAAATGTGCAATTATGAATATGGTTTTGGTTTGAGTTTTGGCAATTGCCCACCATTTTGTCCACTTCCGACTGCAGCATTTGCTTCATTTGGTCCATCTCCTCCATTTGCTTCTGCAATTCCTTCATTTCGCTGTTCAATCGCTCAACTTCCGTCTCCCGATCGCGCAATTCGCGTGCGAAAGCGTCTCGTTCCGCCGTCACTTTCAGCATTCGATCGCGTTCCTCCGCCAAAGATTGCTCAAGTTTGAACTGCTTCTGCTCCACGTCCTGCTGACTCTTGCGCATCGTCTCAATCTCGACCTTCATGTCATTTATCTTGGAATGCAAAAAGTTGATTTGCTTATCATAGGATTCCCGTTCTTGTCTTCACATGAATGCAACTTTTCACCTGCTGCTCCCTCTCGACTCGGCATTGTGCAAATGAATCCTCAATCGCAGCAAGGCCTCCTCCTTCAGAAAGCATCGACTGGGCCTCTCCGACGGAAACGTCCAAATCCAGCTTCATTGCTTCCAACTTCTTGGCAATGTCCTCGCCCAACTCTTCGGCGCTCACTCCAAGCATTTTGAGAAGGTTTTGGAAAAACTCGACGGTCCCGCGCAGTTTCTCGAACATCCGAACGCACACCTCGAGAAGAGTTGAGGTGCGACAAGTCACATTGCCGGCGAAAAACGAACCAGAAGTCAAATTCTGATCATTGTCCATTTCCGGGGTTGAGGTCTAAAAAATGAAAGAGAGGCGTTGATTCGAAAAGTGCAACTCCACTTCAAGTTGAAATGCAATTTCCTTGGAGAAGCCGGCAAACGAAGGAATGGACTGAAAGGGTGATGGAGTCATGGACCGCCAAGTGTTTCATGCAGGCATCGAAGTCCTTGTCGCCCACCGACATGTTAGAACGAAACTGCTCATTTCCGGCACGAATTTGCGCCAAACGATTGTCAGTCTAAAACATTTTGCAAAAAATGGAATTTAAATTAAATGATTGAAAGTTTCAAAAAAAAAAACACTGACCACTTTCTTGTAAACCGAGTTAAGCAAGGCGAACTTCTCGGGATTGTTGGAGCAAATGCTGTGCGATGCCAGAAAAGTGAAGATGTCATTTTGAAGTTCGTTTGCATTATGGTAATTCTTGTCCAAAGTCTCGAGGATCATCAGCAGATGTGCAGCGAGCTGTTCGGCATCATCGACATTGCACAGGTAAGTCTCTTCGACGACGTCAACATTTTGTGGTATTTTTGACATAATGTTGGCCAGCATCTGATTGTGAGCCTGAAAACAGAATTAAATTAAAAAAAAGAAATGGCAAATTCTAGGGAATACCTTTGGTGTTGACAACTGATCGTCTGCCCCTTCGTTCTGAACGGCCTTTGGCGTGGCCAATTGGTCTTCAAACTCTCCGCGCTGCAAATGCCACACTCGAGACTTCTCATTTTCAAGCTTTTCGCGCAACTAAATTTGAATTATTGCATCCTTTTGAGGGCTCATCAAAATGAATGGACGGAATTCGTACCTTTCCGTTTTCCTCTTCCATTTCCATGGCTTGATGTCGAAGCTGTGTCATCTGTTTGTCTTTCTGGTCAAGCTGCGTGATGGTCGACTTCTCAAACATGTCGTACTTCTTGGTCAACTCAATGTAATCGGTTCGCCATCGCTCGCACAGTTCCTTTGCCGAAAGCAATTCCTTATTCATTTTGATCATCTGAGATGAATAAAAACGTCAAATAATTAATTCCAGGATTGAGAAAGCAGCACAAACCTCGCCAGTGCAGTCTTTGCCCTGCGCGTCTTTGAGCCGTGGCAAAGTGGTGCGAAGTTCGGCGTTGTCGCTTTCCAAAACACGCACTTTGCGTCGCATCTGTTCAATTTGGTTTTCCTTCTCAGCTAATGCGAAAGTCGAATGACCTAAAAACAAAACATAAATTGAATGCACTGAAGTGAGTGCCAAACCGGAACTATTGAGACTTAGGCCTGCATCCATATTCAAAGATTCCATTTTTCAAAACTCTAGTAATGATTATTTAATAACGACTATCTAAAGTTGTTGTTATTAAATTGTTTGTTATCCCTATCATTTTAGATGGTAAATGAGGCGGAGACAACGAAAGATTATTAATTTGATAATAAAAATTTCATAAAAGAAAACAAATCTTAAAAAAATCAAATTCAAAATTTAAAATCGGGCAAACAAAATGACAAAAATATTTTAAAACGAAAGCTTAAAAAATAATGTTGCTTTTCTTTTAGCTTCGCGTGACCAACTAAATTTTTAGCTGTTCCTTTATGGATGGGTCGAGTTCAACTTCGGCAGAAAAAAGCGATAAATTCAGGGAATTTGCGAATTACGCCAAATGTTGGACGCTTAAACAAGACAAAGAGGTAGTTGTCTTATATTTTATTTTAAAAGGTCCTTTTTCGCGTTATTTTTGGTCAATTTTCGACTTTCAGCTAAAAGATGCTTTGCAAAGCACAGTTTCCGGGATGTTAGACACAATTCGGCATTTTGAAACGGCAGCGAATGCTTTGGAGTCGGAAATGGAATTATTTGAGTGCCGCTTTGAAAATATTCACAATCGAATTGGGTGTTTAAAAATGGAACGTCTCGTGAAAGAGGTTTTTTTCAATAAAAATGTCAAATTCAATTAAATTCGCTGCTTTTTATATTTTAAGCAGGTTGACGAAATCCCAGTGGATTTGTTACGCGGACGGCCCAAAAAAGCGAATAGAGAAAATTTAACGAAAGAGGTGGGTAAATTTCGTTTTTGCTCTTAAAGTTTTTTCGAATATTTTACATCCTTTTTACTTGATTTATTTTTTTTTAATTGGGTTTTAAGAATCTGAACAAATTTATTTTGAAAAAGTCCAAGAATTTGGATTCGAAAATATTTTCTGCTTGTTTGAAAATTTGGTACGGCATTGACTTAAAAATACACGCTAGAATTATTTTAGCGACATAAATGCCATAATTTGTGCTAAGATTTCTGCCCGTTCGTTAATTTATACATTTTTAATGAAACAAAAGTTATTTGCAATTCTATGCGCCATTTGTTGGTTTTTCAAAATTCAAATCCGGGCCCTAAAACAGAAAATACCGCCCCTTTTCGGCCACCTGTGTTCTTCCTCTACTTATAACTATTGTAATTAGGGCACATGATTTTAATCATGTTCGTCGGAATTTACAGAAAATACGTAACTATTAGCCAATTTAAATGTAGGTCAGCCAAGAGGAATACGAACAACGGACAATTAGCACAATTTCAAATGCTATCCGACGGGGCTTCGATCTGTTCGACATCCGCCAGGACCAACAGTGTGGCAGCTTCGCTTCTGCTAATTCCCAAAACAATAGCGACCCATCCGATCCGTCGTCCTCAGCGGAATTGCCGAAAAATGAGCGGGAAAAAAGTGCCAACATTTGGGAAGGAATGGAAATTCTGAGGAGCTTTGAGCACAGTGAAATGCCACCGATCATTGGCACTGACGAATTTTATGAAGCAATTCGGAGAACCAACGAGACGAAGACGGACACTCCGAAGGCAAAAGAGGGGAGGTGAGTGGACGGAGGAGAGGACGAAGATGGCACAATGGCATTTTATTCTAATTTAAATTTAATTCGTTTATTTTGCAGCGGACCATCCCTTCCGGCACGATTGACCACAACAACAACAGCAATAACAAAAAACGAGGAGGAGGACATTGCCTCAATCTCTTCGGGACGTTCGGCTCCCCCGCAAGACCCCGTCGTTATTGTTGCTGCAGAACAATTGCCAAGAAAAGATGGCGTCGCGGAAGAACGAAGCGGACGGAGCGGATCGGACACAGTGACAATGAGGACGGCACTGATGGAAGAGATAACGCAACGATCGCGGAAAAAAGAGGAAAACAGAGATAACACGGAAAAGGAGGGAGAGAAGCGCGAGATAGGCCAACAAAAGCAGAGAGTGGAAGAGAAGCAGAGGATCGGAGAGAGACGGCAGGCGGAAGAAGATGAGGAGGAACAACAGCAGAAACAAAGGAATGCGAGAGTGACCGAAATGCAGAGACAATTGGTAACAGAGAGGGTGGAGAGAAAACAAGCGAATGAGAAGAGAAAAGAAGTCGCTGAAGAACAGAGGCAGAGAAAGAGAGGAAAACGACGGAGCGATGAGAGACACGCGAGGAAGAGTTTGTTCAGCAGCAGTGAAGAAGAAGGCGCGGAAGAAGAGGAGGAGGAAAAGGTCGGTTAAATGCGTCAAATTAGAGATGGTCATTAGTAAGGGACTAATTGCCCATTTAGGCGTTGTAAAGGGAAGCGGAGGGATTATTTTAACAGGTCATCAAATTCAATTTAACCTAAGGCAAATAATACGAAATTTGCTAAAAGCATTAATTAAATTGCATTTCAAAGAACCATCCGATCATTGAGCTTTTAAGGCTTTCAACATCTCCACCAAACCGTCGCTGCCCGTTTTGGAGAACCGAAGACAGAAATTGGCAAATGGACCCGATTCGAGCCTCGTAAGTTTTTTTTTTTCGATTTTCCCCAATCCATAAAAATTGATTGTCACATTTTCGCCTTTTCTGTTGGATTCGCCCATTTTGCTCGTCGCTCTTTTTTGTTTGCAGATTCATTTTCAGGAAACGAAATTTATGAGATGTAAATCCATGAAAGGGTACGGAAAATTTAACGCTGACTTTTTACGAGTTTTTTTTTCGTTTTAACTCCCAAAATATAATTTATTCTTTTTTATTACTTATTTAATTTTCACAAATTTAACCCCACTGAAAAGAATTAAGCCTCTAAACTTATACAAAAAAAGATTCATTTTTTACGTCACAAAATTCGGGAAGTCACATATTTTGAGGAAAGCGTGAGGGGGCGGTGATCACTGATCAAAAGCACCGATCAATGCTTTCTTTTTGAGTGGGCGTGGTGTGGGTTTTTGTGTTGGGATCTCTTTTTTTTGCAAATTTATCCGCTCATATTAATCTGTGACCATTATCGTTTGAAACAGTGCACTAATAAAAAGCTGGAAAACTCCACGATATTTAATGTATTATTGGAATGGAAATATTCCAAAAATATAAAATGCCATTTTCATTTTTATTTACTATTTTATTTTGTCCTTTTAATGTCCAACCCTCTCTTTCTCTGTCCGCTCTCTTCCTGTCCCATTGTCTCTCTTCTTCCCCCCTCTCATTTTGCTTTTTTTTTTGTTTTTTTTCGCTATTTTGCGACATTTCCGCCTTTGTTCATAATGCCATCTCTCTCTCTCTCTCTCTCTCATCTTTTTTTTTATTAATTATTTTGTGAGCAATCGAACACAATTCAGTTTTGTGGCAAATCTCGTCGTCGTCTTTTGTTAGTATTTGCTATCATCATATTGCCGTTGATTCACAGCTGTGCTCTTTTAGCGGGGGATGCTTTTCCCCCCCTCCCCCCCCCCCCCCCTCTTTTGCCCTCATTCAATGCTCTTCCTCTCTCTCTCTCTATCAGTTGGAGGAGGGTGGAGGAGGAGGCATCATCATTTGGGCAGGGATTAGTCCTCCGATCAATGCGTGTCGTTTCCCCATAATTTGTCATTTACGAAATCCGAAATTGAAACCATTTGCTGTTCATTTGTCTTTCTTCCTCATTTGTGATGACACTTATCAAGCATTATCATCGCCAAATATTCGTTCTTCTGCTGCGTTTGTAATTCATTGACTCATCGCCGTCTTCCGTCGGTCTCATCGAATTCACAAAAAAAAAAAAATACACACACGGACAACCGCGTTTTTCATCATCATGTCTAAGCCCGTCTTCAAGCCGTTTGATGTGTCCTTTTCCGATCGTCTTTCAGCCGCCATTCAAAATGTGCCGGTCGCATTCAGACCGGTGGCGATGCTTTTTTTCAATTTGCTTAATTGCTAGTTTACTCCATTGGTAGGATTCTGTGCTCTCGATTAAAATGGATTTTGTATTACTAATATTTGTAGAAAACTCCGTTTTTCCAGGGTCGTTCATTGTCTCAGCGTCCTCTGTCTGTCCAATCGTTTGGCTCTTCCGTCGGAGATGGAACAACAAACATTTCTGATGACCGTAAAACAACCGTCTCCGGTCAAGCGCCCTCTTTGGTGCGCAAGACGGAGTCGGCCACAACGGTGTCAGTCGTATCCAACAACGAAGAGTTTGGCCCGACGAGCATAAAGAACAGAATTGCGCAAATTGGTGGCCAAATTCCGGTGGGCAGACGTACCACGGATGGCACACGACGAGAGCAGCAAAATGAACAACGACAGAACGGTGGAAATGAGCAAAGAACGGCACACACCGAAGGAACATGCCATACGATGGCGCCTTTGCCAACTGAAGCGATTAAGGTGCTATTAGGCAAAATGATCATTACAGGAAATCACTGTCCTATTATTACTGGATTCATCAAATTTTACATAGACTCGTGCTAAAGCTCCGTCGGCTCGGCGAGCGCCGTCCCAACGCATTATCAACGGCAAACCTCCGATGCCTTCGTTTCCTTCCTCCTCTTCACCCCTTGAAGCAATAAAAGAGACTCAACAACAGCAAAATGACGAGCGGAAAAGGCCGGTGTCTCGTGGGACGGATGAAACGCAGAAACAACAGCAGTCGACTAGTGAAAAGCCATTGTTGGCTCCCTCTC
This sequence comes from Heterodera schachtii, assembly GCA_023374025.1. NCBI lineage: Eukaryota > Metazoa > Nematoda > Chromadorea > Rhabditida > Heteroderidae > Heterodera > Heterodera schachtii. The sequence continues at coordinate 1,803,916 of SIJG01000002.1, read as the reverse complement.
TACCGACTGAGAAAGCCCAAGGGTCTTCTGCTGGCCCGCAAGCTGCGGCGAGAACGACTCCGGCAAAGACTATGCCACCGCCTCCGGTCAAACCGAAGAAAACGACGCGATCGTCAATATTTTCTTCATCGAGCAGCGATGACGACTTAGGCTTTTCAAAAGTGATCGGTACGGCAAAAGCGAAGGTGCCACCACCTCTGCCACAGCCCAATAAGGCAAAGGAAGTGCCAAAGACGAAAGCGAAGGCGCCTTCGGAGCAGCAACCGCCGCCTTTCAACTATAAAAAGACCACCGGTGGGAAGGAGGGATAAGGGGAAGACTGCTCTATTGGTTACTAAATGTTCCGAATAAAACAATGTTTTGATTTATGAAGCATTGAGTCATTCATTGCATTTTTTTGCAGCACCCTCCAAAACGCGTAAAGGCCTTTTCGATGACACTGATTCCGACTTCTGAGAGGTTTTCCCTGCGTCAGATGCGAATTTCGGGTCCATTAATGCGAGATAATTGCGAGAATAATATTAAAGAGTTGTGTTACAAATATTACATATAATTAATTATTTGGTTTTTATAGATAAAACTACACTTTTGAACAAAGAAATATATTCATAATCACTTTATGTTGTGCTTATTTTATCATTTATTTGATGATTCCGGATCAGAAATGTGAAACGGAGAATTAATTGGTTTCTTCGCTCTAACTTTCTGTTTCGATTCCACAAATTAAATATTCCCTTTCGGCGTAATTACACTTTGGTGAGGAACCCTTCAGATTTTCTTGTCATGCGTCAAGAAGAACAGCACCAATGAGTTCTGGTTGAGGGTGGTGATACGGGCGGCCAGCAGAACGTTGAAAACGGCGTTTCACGGGGTGGGGGGGGGAGGCGTACCCCCCCCCCCCCCCCACCCCGCCCAATTTAATTGTAATTACAATTTATTGCACGGTCTTTTGTTCATTTCGGCGATAATAAATGGCCAAAATGATCATTTAATTAGCTGGGTTGTCTTCAATTGGGAAATAATGTGTTTGCTTTTGTCAGTCGCGGCTGGAGGAGGACATTCTGCTCCAATTTGGGCATGGAACAAAGATTTTAATACTGCTATTGCTTTATTTAGTGCCTATTCCAACATTTTAATTTCCTTTTATTTCACAAAATTCCCCAATTTATTGCCATTTTCCCGCGTGTCCCAATGCAATGACTGCAGCGTCTCCGTCCCCCTTTTTCTGCTGCCGCTGGTTCCTCTCCCCCCCCCCCCTTTCGTACACATTTCCCTCTACGTCCGCACACAAAGAAAGAAAAAAGGCAATGGGAAGGGAGGGGCAATAAATAAAACCGGGCCCAACAAAGAAACGACGACGTTTTTGTGGTTGTGTGGAGGCGTTGGAATGTGCTCAGCCCATCTCATACGCCCGGCAGCGATGGGCCAAAGATCGGTTTCAGTGAAGCGGGGGGGGGGGGGTGGTGGGCAAAACGATGTGCCAATTATTTCGGTATTTGGGGGGGACGGACGGGCGACATTTTTGGGCTATTTCTTCCAAATGGCTTTTCAACGCTGTTAAACATAAAAACCACATCTCGTAAAATAGGTGACCATCTCCGCTTCTTGCCACTGATCTGTCGCTTTTCGTCGGCTTTACCCCCCCCCCCCCCCCGAGGGGGCTATTTTAAAATTTTCCACAATGAAAGTTTTTTTGTGCTTGGCCCTTCCTACCTTTCTCATTCCCACCAGCCCCGCCTCCGCAAAAGCGCAGCACAAAGGTCGTTTGTCTGGCCTGACCCATCTTTAGGGGGTCGGCTGGTACGACTCCCCCCCCCCCTGCCACTCAAAAAACTCCGTCACTCCCAGCGGGGGGGGGGGGGGGGGGGGGAGGACGGGGACGGAGGGATCTGCTAAAGCCCGGGGGCGGCAGGTGCAGCACCAACCCATCGTCACCAATAAGTCATCACTCAATTCATAAAATTTCCCATCATTCGATTATAATTAATAAATACATTGAACAAATTCTTCACAAAGGATTTGCATTTTCATTTTGAATTTTGCTAATCGCATTATCAAAATTCGAGTTAATATTTCTGAGTTTAAATGTGTGCATTTTTATATATAAAAGAAACATTCAATCTGTGATAATCACTTGACATTTGGGATGCTTTTCTGAACTTTTTTGGTATAATTTTGGCTTACTTTTTCACACCCCTCCCCCATTTTTTGCCATATGTCTGGATTTTCTTTCCGTCCCTCCGTTCATTTGTCGGTTGCCATTTACTAAAAATATGTGTGTGTGATGAAGCATCGCCGCAATATTTGCTTTCCCACCAATCCCCGCCACGGACGACGAACGGAGACAGCCGTCGTATCGCAACATTTCGCCAAAGTACACAAAAATGGCGCACTGTGGTGTGGGATAAACGATGTAAACTGTGTGCAAAAAACGCCTCGCGGCGATGGGGCGGGGCGGTCGATGCCGGCGGCGCCAATGCCCGCGCAGTGCACAGAATGGCACTGTCCGCGCCGCTCTCTGTATAAATAGCAAAGCCTAGACGCGGGAGGGGAGACGCTTAGTCGCTATTTATGCGTGAAACTATGCCAGAAAAGCAGCAGCTGAACCGCCAAATAGTGCGCTAATGACACCAAAATGCTTTCGATTGATACAAAATTGGAACTGAGCAGGGAACAAACACCAGCAGCAGTGACTTTCACAGGGAATTGCTCCTCTGTTCTTGTGCAAACAATTAAAATATTTTTGGGATTTAATGGTAATTTCGGCAAAAAAAAACTGAGAAAAATATAAATTTGTAATAAAAAAAAAAACCTTCCAATCTACGATTAGTCAGTGAGCAATTTCTCTTACATTTCAAATCACTGATCAGCGGAGTCAAGTTAATCCCTTTGATCACTTCCAATCCATTACCTTTAAATTTATAGTCCGATCATCGATCACTGAGTGATCAGATCGATTTTTCCTTTGTGTTCTTCTTGTCTTCTTCCCTTCACCCACCCGCGGGGTACGCGGAATACACGGCGCGTAATCACTCCGTTAAATCTCAATGTCCTTGAGCAATTTGATGCAGTGAGCGATCAAAAATTGCAAAAGTTTTCTTCAATTTTCGGTTTTTGAACCTATCAAAGGTTCTTCATTGAAATGATTAAATTGTTACGTTTTGCACAATTTGCAAAAAAAAAAACATTTTTAAAACAATATTCTTTCATTCTGTCTACAAAATCACAATTTTTTTTATTTCCTAAAACTTTCTTTTCTGTTCTTCATATTTATATAATAATAACAAATTATGTATGTACTAAACATAATTTTCCCAATATTTTCTCCGCGAAAGTGTTGCGTACGGACGGCGAATGCGTTTTTTTTTCGTTCGGTGCAAAAAGCCACCTTTAATCCGCCAATCCCTTCGGGGTGAAAAGGGTGAAGATCGGCGGCGGATGGGCGGGCGGTGGTCTTTGATCCAACGCCCGGGGGGGGGGGGGGGGGGCTGTTCTGACAATGAATCCAATCCCAGCCCAATCTGTTAGGTCCGATTATAACAAATTGGTCAGAATTCAAAGATGGGATAGGATGGGATATGATGGATTATGCCATCGCCGCCCCCAAAGTTTCCTAATTTTGGGCGAGCAGAAAATCAACGACCAATTCGACAGAAATTGATGTTGCCACCCACCATTAATGGCAATCATCGGACATTTGGCCCCGGGCCATAACTACTCATTACCATTAACATTTTGTTGGCATTTGCGCGAAATTAGGGGGATATAATTAATTATTACAATATCTCTATTATTTCCTTTGGCCATTCGTTCTCTCTCCCATCACTCTGCTTCTCTCTCTTCGTCCTCTCTTTCTCTTTGTCTACTTTTCATTCATATTTTTTTTGCCTTTTTATTTTTTGTTCAGTTGGCAATTTTTCTCCACCCTTTCCCTCAATGTTTGCCAATGCTTTTTTCCTAAAAAATAGCTTCAATGGCATCGCATAGTCACACATCAGCTGCTCTCACTGTCATTCACGCATCTATTACGACCACTTTTCTTCTTCTTAGGCTATTTGTCTAAATTTTTTAGACTTCAAGTTTTGTTTGTTTTAAATGGTCCAACGGTTTGATTGGTGATCACTGATTTTGATGCTTTGTGATTGGTGATCACTGATTTGGTGCTTTAGTGAATGTGATCACTGATTTTAGTGCTGTATGTCTTCGTTGTGTCCTTCCCATCTCTCTTTCTCTCTCCCTCTCTCTTTTTCCCTCTTCTCTCTTTCTTCACATCTCTCCCTCTCTCTTTCTCCCTCTTCTCTCTTTCCTTCTCTCCTCCCCTCCATCTCGGCCTATGTATGCATTGTTCACCAAATTAATCACGGAAGCGCATACATTTTTCCAATTTCCGTGCGTTTTCGGCCGACCATTTTCTTCTTTTCCTTCCACTCTCTCTCGCTTTCTCTTTTTCTTATTCCATGGTGTACTATTTCTCCCCCCTCCCTCCTTCGTTCTGTCTTCACTTTCACTTTTCTCCCTACTTCCATTTTCTTCCAGCGTATTTATCTTCCAAAAAACCATTCTCATTCATTCGTCCGCCCTTCTTTCCATTCACTTTTTCCAGTGTTGTGTGCCTTTGCCTCCCGCCCCCCTCTTCTCCTTTTCCCTGCAATTTGTCAAATTTTCGGCCCTTTCGCTTTCAATGGACCGTCCGGTCGACCACCGAATGAATGCCAATGCCAATTGGTTTAATGAATGTGGCGGCGGTCCCCTTATTTTTCTCGTCAAAACTTCTTACTTACTTATGTACCTATTTTCGTCTTTTGTTGTTAGAGTAGTCTTATCTCGAGCATTGGCCCGATAGATCTCGTTTCTCGAATAATTACGATCTCTTGTCTCGGCATCAAGACTTGGCTCAAGCCTAGGGACCTGACAAAATAAAATTTAAACTAATCGGATAGGAAATGGGTCCGAAATACAACAAAAGCATTGTATTCCCTCCATCTGTCTGTGCCGTTGTCCCCCTCTCCACCCTCGCTCTCTCTTTCTTACTTTGTTCCCCTTTTCTCTTCCCTCTCTCTCTCTCTCTCTCTTTCAAATCTTCCTCCTCCTCATTATCTTCATCATCATCATCATCATTATCCATCCACCCGTCTGCCGCCATTAATGGATACTGCCCAAAAGCCACTGCTTGTTTTTTCTTCTGTACCCCTCCGCCTCTCTCCTCCCTCCTCCCCCCCCTTCCCCAACATTCGCATCCGTAAACATTGCCCACTGTCTCCATCATCGGCGACTTTCTTTCATCTGTGTCTCTGTCCAGTGTGGGACACAGAAATGTTGCCTTATATTATTATTATTGTTGGCATTAGCAGCAGGTTGCTCCTTTCCCTTGCTTCTGCCTGCTGGGCTTAGCACTGCCTCTCTCCCCCCCCCCCGTCTTCCCCGGCGGAAACGTCTGTCTCCAAGCATTTTTTGGCCGCTTTGGCCTTGAAATGCAGTGCAGCAGGAGGGTGTGAAGATCGCGTTTTTGCCTAAACTAACCAAGGAGTGTTTTTTTCTCATCCGCCGCTGCTGATCCATCCCTCGTACAAACTAATTAATTAAATGCCCGCCGGAAGGGGGCGTTTTGTTTCTGAACCTTGGGGCAGTTTAATTCCCCCCCCCCTTATATAAACACAATGACTGGGGAGGGGTCCATCTGCTGAGAATGTGCTCATAATCAGCAGAAGACCGATTGGATGAGTGTTTTCTCCGAATTTTGGCGGCCCAATTTACGCATTTTTCAATTTTAAGAGGCTAATCGATGCGGTACTTTCCCATTATGTGAACGCAAGTCAAAATTTCTGCAACAAAAGGGATAATCCATCAATCGAGAGTGTGTAATTGTGGCAGTGATATGCGCAGTGCGAGATAAGAACAGCTCACGACAAAAGAATCCCGGTTTGGCGTTGCAACAAATTTGCGCGCCCCTTTGTTGATTTTTTTAAATTTTGCCTTGCGGTCACATAATGGGAAAGTACCATCTCGATGCTTTCACTTATAAATTCCGAAAAATTTCAATTGCCTTTGTTACATATTTTTGGACAGGAAATTGTTTTGTATTCATTTAATTTTTATGTAATTTGAAAAATCAGGGAATTGTTTTGTATTCATTTAATTTTTATGTAATTTCAGATTTTTCAAATTCCACAAATTTTATTCCGCCGGAGTAATGAATCAATTAATTACTCACATTTTATGACATTTTCACGCCGTTTTCAATTGGAAATTGGCCTGTTAAATTGATGAAAATTTAAAAAATCTAATATCAAAAGTTTTCCCATGGAAAGTCCATTAAATAGCAAACAAAATGTAAGATGGATGACTCATCAGCGCTTCGAGTGAATGAATGAGTCATCAAATTGCATTTCAAATGTTGAAACTCTCACTTTTGGAGCAGAGATTCCGATGATGAAAATGAACCCAAAATGATAAGGAATTAAAGGAATAATCGAATAAGCAACTGCTGATTGATTGTGATTAGATGTAATTAATTAATTCATTCATTTGGAAGTGACGGAAGGTTCTTCTGTCCTTGAATTCTTCAAATTTACTTCGAATTTAAATTCACTAAACACACATAACTAATGGTTTTCTTTTTTTCAGTTCGTCATCGATGGCATTTGGCAAATGACTCCGAGTGCCACTGATCACACTCACTGATCATTCATTGTTCACCCTCCCTCGACCATTTTGCCGGTGGCACAGTTTGTCGTGGGTTTAACTTTTTGCACAAAAAAAATAAGGAAGAGTCCGCGAAGTGCCAAAAATTGAGTATAATAGAGTTAGATTCACTGAATTTTGGTCCCCAATTGTTAATTAATCCTCAAATCGCTCCATTTCATTTTCTTCGTCTCTCTTCTCTATCTCTCTTTCTCTCTCCCCTCTTTCTGTTCTTTCTCCCTCTGTTCTTTTTCTTTCTCACTCCACGTTTATCTCTTTTCTTTCCCTTCTCAATTCCTCCTTTCTTTCTTTCTCTCTCTCGTCTCTCTTCCTTTCTCTCACTCTCTCTCTCTCTTTTCTTTCTTTCTTTCCTTTCTCTCTTTATATTTCCACTTCATATTTTCATTCTGACGCAAATCTGATCATCTTTTGAGAAATTTTCGTGTTTCATTTAATGAGCAAACCACACATTTCTCGAGATGGTCCCCGCTAATCACCCCCCCCCCCCCCCCGCCCCCGGTGAACCCACCGGGGCTTCCTTCCATCCCGAGGGTTCTTTCCCGGGGACAAAACATTCGACGACCCCTTTCGCCTCTCCCACCCGCGGAGTGGTGCCGGCCCGTCCCTATCGCGCCCGCGGCGGTCATCGCCGGTTTGGACAGAGATAGGAAAACCAGGAAATACTGGGAGAAATAGAGAGACATGAAAGAAGGCGGAGTAAAAGGGGGAAATTGGAGCGAAATGAGAAGGCAAAGAAGCAGAGAAAAGAGGGCAGACACTTTCCCTGCCGCACCAACCCCCGGGGGTCGAGAGTCTTGCCTTTTTCTTTTCCTATTCTGGCACAGCATTGCTTTGTCCTCTCTTTCTCATTTTTCCTCCGTCTCTCGCTCTCGTCGCTCTCGATGTCCTGCGCTCTTTCGTTGTTTTTGTTTTTGCTACTTTTTTCTATTTCCTTATTTCGAGAGCGGTCCGTCCTTTGCCGAATGTTGCCTCTTCTGTAAATAAACAATTTCAAAACCCAAAAGCCCACCCATCGGGCGGTGCTAAACGAAGCGCCAATCAGGCAGTCAAAAACACCGAACTCCGCACAAATTGGCACAATCTCTCGTTGCCATTTAAATCTAAGTTGGTCAATAGCATACTTTAATCACATTGTCATCAAAAATTGCAATTTCCAAAAGTGACCATTTCTGTTTAATGCCATCCCCCCAGGGATTTTACATCGCTAATGGCTCTCCCCCACTATGAGGGCACGCATCAGTCAGTCAGCTGATTCTCTGCTTCTTTTATGCACATTATTGGCATGCCATACGTACGTCGTCGCTGCGGCGCCCCAGGGCCCCATTGTCCCACTTGTGCAGTCATTTCGTATTAGTGTCCTCTGTCCCTCCGTCCGTCTGTCCGTGTCCCCCCCCCCCACCTCTTTCTGCTCACTCTTTCACAACCAACCGACCAAAACATGCTGTGTGTATATGTGTGTCTGTCATCGGCTCGTCATTGTCATTTCGTACGCGGCGCTTTCCTTTTCCCACCCCCAAGGCCCGTGACCCTCCCCCCCCCCCGCACTCCCCTCCCCCTCCTCCCCCCTTCCCACTTCCACAACATCGCCAGGCAGTCAAATCACTCTCGACACTTTCTCCCCTCCTCCTTTCCCTTGTCCCTCCCGCTTCCCCCCCCCGCACCATCGCTAACAGTCAAATCACTATTGCTCCCCATTCTTTTTCTTTCCCCCCCCCCCCCAACCGTTGTCCCTCCTTCCCCATTTCCATTGTTCTCTCTCTATTATTTTCAGTATATAAGAGGTCGTCCCCCACTTTCAATTCCCTCTCCTTTCTCAAAATGGTTCTTAAATAATGTTTTTATTGCATTTAAAAGCAACGGTTGGCACTTGGCACAAATCCATCCATCATCCTCTCCCCACCCCCCCCCATCCGCTTGCTTTAAGCTGCGGTAATGCTTAACATTAATAATAACCCCAAGGACTTAAACCAAATGATTGGTTGGTTTTTGGTGTCTAATTTTTGTGTATTTGGCCAAACAATTTATTTTTCAAAAAACCCACGTAATTCCAAAAATGACGTCAACGCAATTGCCTCATTCACTACGCCGAATAAAAATTAAATCTTTTTTCGGAATGGGTTTTTTAATCCGTTTTATTGCCATCAAAGCGAATGGTTGAGGGAAAATTTGGTCGCTTTTTTAGCCAAATCATTGCCACTCTCATAAATTTTCATGGTCTCATTCCGCTAATTTTCATTTTTAATCTGATATTTTTTCAAGTCCCGGACCAAATAATTCAAAAATCAGACAAATTTGACCTTCACTTCGCCAATTCTCTCCCCTTCCACTTTTTGTCCTTTTCCCAAGTGGCACTGGTCGGCACCCGAGGGGCTTTAGCGGGTTGAGACGGGGCCGAGGGGGGGGGGGGGGGGGCGGACGATGCGATGACCTTCCCCCGAGGCGCTCTTCCGCCCCCAATGTGATTGGATTTTTGGCAGTCCAAACCCCAATGCGCACAAATTTGGCGCCGTTTGGACGCATGCCAATTCATTTGTCTAACGGTTTTCAGTCCGTATAAATAATGCCGCGAATCCATCCCCGCCGGAGAGCTGTTTTGTGGCTCTGTCAATTAGCAAGTCAAAACAAAGCCAAACAGCTTAATTAATTAATTAAAAAGGGACTATGAGAGTTGTTGGTTTTTTAGCTCTCCATTTAATTTTGATAAAATTAAAAATTGTTCCATCCTCCTAATTCTCGTCCCATCAATCATTTTGTCCATTCCAGTCTTTTAAATTCCTTTCACATTAATCATTGAATTGCTCTCTCCTCCAATGGCGTTGTGTAATTGAGGCCTTTGGCCATGAATTTGGTTTTTGTGTCCCATGATTTATGCATGACATGGCCCACTCTCTCCATCCTTTGAGAAAATTAGGGAAATTTGCATTTCATTCCTTTTTTTGCTTCGAGTCCTTCGACGGAAGAGTCTAGTTTGAAATTCGTCATTATTTACAACAGAAATGGCTCCTTCAAGTCCTCAACCCTCCATTTCCCCTCTTTCTTTTCCTTCCCTCCTTTCCCTTTCCTTCTTTCTTACCTCACCTTCACTCTCTCCCCCTCTTTTTCGCTCTCCCTCTCCACCGTTATTCCATTCCCTCCACATTTCTCTTCCCCTTTTCCTTTTCTTCTTCACCACTCTTTCCCTTTCCTCGCCTCTTAAACATACACCGACTCGGAGTCGTCTTCGTCAACAAAGCAGCAGAGGGAGGAGGACACTCCCCGCGGGCGAACATTGGCACTGAGCCAAGAGAGGAGGAGTGGCGACCGAATGAATGTTTTGGGAGGGGTGGACAGTGTCCTCCTTTCCCTCGTCCTCTCCCCTCACCCCTCAGGGGTCGTCCACCCCCCCCCCCCCCCCGCCCCCGGCGGTCCGTCCCATTTACTCATTTGCTGCTGCTGCTTTCTCTCTGCTTGCTACTAGCCATTGCCCACCCATATCTCTCCATCCGCCCTCTCCCATCACCGGAGGGGTCGGTGCCTGTCCGCGCCGGCCTCCGCATTGCCCCACGGGCGGTGGCGGCGGCGGCCTTCCCCCGCCGCACTACCACCTCATTCTTTGCATCCCCCAACCACACACACACACACACACACTGAATGAGGGAGGGGAGGGAGTGGGCGTCGGGGCGGGGGGGGGGGGGAGGGAGGGAGGGAATACCGCCGACTGTGTGCAGCAGCAGCATCACTTTCTTTTGCTGCTGCTCCCCCCTCCCCTCCCTTTTGCCCTCTGCTGCTGCCGAGTGGGGCATAAGCGGCGAAGAAAGGCCGACCACACAACACACACACAACACATCCCCCGGGGCGCTTCGACCAGTGACGAAATATTCCATTCTCTCCTCCCCACTCCCTTCCCTTCCCCTAATTTTGGACCGAGAAAACATTTACGAAATCTCTGTTATTTGTGCGCAATAGAAAAAAAAAGAGTTCCCATTAAGCAAAAAAATAGATTATTGTTGCTGCTAAAAGCCTCGGTTTCTTATAATTTGGATTTTTTGGTAAAGAGCACTTTTTAATTTTTGAGCCCCCCTCCCTTTCTCACATTTTTGAGCCTAAAAAACGTTATCATATATGAAAATGTTGTGATGCATCAGTAGTAGCAGTAAGCTCTGTGTGGCGGACACTGGAGCTTCCCATTGACCTTAATCGCCTTTCCCTGAGCATTTCCCCTCCCCCACCCATCCAATCTCTCAATTTTTGACCATGTTTCCTCCTTTCTATGTAATTATCGCAAAAAAAGCCATTAGAAAAAATATTCGTTGTTTTTTTGGTTACTTTCCCATAAGAGTCGTTTTTTGGCGACCCGCCTTTTTGGATAGCCTTTCTTTGAACAGCCAGACAATATTCTGCCGTGCCCCCCCCCGTTCCATCGTTGGCTTGGCTTGGGTTTGCCGTCTCCCCCCCCCCCCCCACCCCCGTCGATGGACTTTCTTTCACCACTCCCCCTTAATGTGTCGGGGGGGGGGGGCGGGGGAGGATCCTTCCTTCTCTTTCTTCCCTTCTTCCCCTGCCATTATGTGCCTCTTCTCTTCCAGTGGGTCATTCGTCCTTTCCCATTTGAGTCACACATTTAGTCGGTTGGAGTCGTTTTGTCTTTGCGCTGAACAAATTACTTTGTTTTATTTATTCTTTTCCATTTAAATTTCAAAATGTTTTCGCTCTCTTTCTTCGTCTAATCAATTTCTCTCCGTTTTATTCTCTCTCTCTCTCCTTTCTCTTTTCGGTCTCTCTCTCTCTCCCTCTTTTCTCCGTTCGGTCTCTCTCTCTCTCTCTCCTTTCTCAATCTGTCTTCTCTCCATTTCAACCAATCGGCATACGTCGTGCCCGGCTCGGTCAACCCGTAGATCCGAACTAGTCTCTCGAGTCCGTGCCTTCTCGGCATGGTCCCCCTTTGGGCAGACTGGCTCGGCGTTTCGGGTGGACCGTGCCGGGAAGCACTGCGGCCATTTTACAACGGCAACAAAAGCTGCTATTCAAATTAACAATGCTGCACTGTTAATTATTACTATTTTTATTCCTGCTTCTTCAACTAATTACCCGACAAAAACCAATTTACGCCTAAATTCCCACAAATAAATAAATTCCCTTCGAAAAATGCCAACATTTTTTTAAATGACACAGCAAAAGAATTTGATTTGATGAATTTGGCGGGTTTTGTTAGAAGATAATGCGAAATTGAAGTGTAAAAATAACTGCTGGACATTCTTTGATACATACAATTAGAACAATTAAAACAAAATGGCCCTCGTGCGAATGTTCCGGAAATAAATGACACAAAATCAGTCGAATTGGATCTGAGGACAAACGAAAAAGTCTACGAATTGAACGCCAATCGCCACCACCACCCATTCGTCCGTCGCTTCTCTCCTCACGGGTTCCGTCAAGCTGAGGTAGTAGGTTGTATAGTTCTGGAACGGTATCTGTTGGAGGAAACTAGGCAGCCTGCTCACTCGCCAGACGGAACCCATCGCGGACACTCGGCACGGCCCGCGACATCGCCACGGCAGTCATTCCGTCTCTCCTCTCTCTCTGCTCGCCTTTCTCTCACGCTGTCTTATCGTCGCATTTGGGGACCAAAATTTAAAATGATTAGCAACAAAAGATAAAAAGGAAAATGCTTGGCACTTCGCGGACAAATGCTATTGAAACCTAAGATATCATAAACTTAAACACCTAATTAATCAGTCTCTTTCAGTTGCCATCGCGTTTTAGCCAGTGCTCATGTGCACATTTTAATTCTTATTTTGTAGAAATGTTCTGATTATTGCCTGAACAGAGGGTGAAGGCACGATGACCACGACAAACGATGGATGAATAAAATTGATAACCAAAGAAAGTGCAATAAAAAGTTTATCGTTCTATATATATTCACGCATTACTGCGATGCATATTGCATATCAATATTGTATTATCATCTGTCATGGTATATTAATTAATCTGTTGAAAAAGAGTTGCTAAGCAATTAATTAAAAAACAAAATAATACAATGCAACTCGATTTCATTGAAGGAAGGGGGCAAAAACAAAAGCTAATTATCACCACCATTTCTAAATGATCATCATTATCACCATCCCATTTTCCTTGTTTTCATAAGGCGAATATTGAGGGTAGCTGTTTATTTGCTGTTTGCCGCTTTCAACTGCTTCATTCGGTTGAGTGCAGAGCCGGCTTTGAACCACTCAATTTGGCCTTCGTTCAGCGTGTGCTGCAGTTGGACTTCGTCCACGCTGCCATCCTTGTGCTGAAAATATTATAGTTATACCGAAACAATTTATTGCATTTAATTTCGGGTCAAAAGTAAAAGAACCGAACGAATTGCGTTTATGCAAGATGCCATACAATTGGATGTTTACATACCTTCAATACACACATGACCGGTTTTCCTGGCGCGAGACCCGCAAGACCAAGCAGTGACACGCGATCGTCCGGACGCACTTTGTCGTAGTCGGAAGCATTGACGAAAGTCAGCGGAAGCATACCTTGCTTCTTCAGATTGGTCTCTGAAAACGAAAGCGTTTTACTTGCCCTTAAAAAATCGGAATGTTATATCACATTAAACATTTGTGTAAAAATGTTAACCGTGGATGCGTGCAAAGCTCTTGACGATGATCGCGCGACCGCCCAAATGGCGTGGCTCCAACGCCGCGTGCTCTCGTGAAGAGCCCTCCCCGTAGTTGTCATCTCCGAACGCTACCCAACTTTGCGCTTTGGCCTTGTAGAAGCGGGCGGTCTCGCTGACCTGGCCCCACTCGCCGTTCAACTGATTGCGCACCTAAGGAAATAATAAAATATATTTTACAAATTATTGTTTCGTCATGCCTTATTTAATTCGTCGTTCTCCGCGTTTTTGGCAGTTAGGAAAAGGTTGTTGGAGATGTTGTCCAAGTGTCCACGGTATTTAAGCCATGGCCCGGCTGCACTGATGTGGTCAGTGGTGCATTTCCCTTTGACCTAAACCATTTATAATTAAATTGGCTTGTCCAAACGCATTATCAGAGGAAATTGATTAAACCCCCTGTCCCATTACCTTGATGAGGATAACCATGTCCGTGAGGTCTTTGCCATCCCATGCGTCGAAGGGCTCCAACAGTTGGAGACGGTCACTTTTCGGGTCCACCACCACGTCGCCTTGGAAACGGGCCGGCTGGTACAGATCCTCGCCTGGATCGAACCCCTTGGCTGGAAGGCACTCGCCTTTCGGTTCTTCCAGCTTGAACTTCTTGCCTGAAATTGCCTTTTAAGTATTTTCCCTTTTGAACCATTTCCAAACCATCCGAGCCCGTCAGCGTGTCATGGCGTGGGTCAAAGTCCAAAGTGCCCGCCAAAGCCAAAGCGATGGTCAACTCGGGTGAAGTGACAAACGCATGCGTGGCCGGGTTGGCATCGTTGCGTCCGGTGAAATTGCGGTTGTAAGAACTGACGAATTACAATTCACTAATTGATTTTAAACCCAGTTAATTAGCGATGAGACCTGACAATGGTGTTTTTCTCGCCCTTCTTCACGTCCTTTCGGTCCCATTGGCCAATACACGGGCCACAAGCATTGGCCAACACAACACCCCCAATGTTCTCAAAGTCCTTGATGAAGCCGTCACGCGCGATGGTGGCACGCACTTGCTCACTTCCGGGCGTAACAGTGAAGATGGACTTCACTTTCAAGCCATGTTTGGAAGCCTGGAAATGAGAAACTCAGTTTATTTCGTTTTGTCTTGATTTCGTATTGTTAGCATAATTTGATTATAAATTTGGCCAAATATGCTTTTTTCTATCCTTGTTCTTTTGTGATTGACCTGTCGTGCAATGCTTGCAGCACGTGACATGTCCTCGTATGAACTGTTTGTGCACGAGCCGATCAGTCCCACTTTCACTTCCATGGGCCAACCATTCTTTTTTGCGTTATCACCCAATTTGTCGATTGGGCTGGCCAAGTCGGGGGTGAATGGCCCATTTACGTGGGGCACCAATTCGTCCAAGTTGATTTCGATGATCTAAAAAAAGGAAAAAGTTACATACGAAGTAAATAATTCCGAGGAAAACAGCAAACCTTGTCATACTCACAGCCCGGGTCGGGCGTGAGCAAGTTTGAGTATTTCTTCGCCTGCTCGGCGATGTCTCCTCGGTTGGTAGCGCGCAAATAGTCCCCCATTGAATCGGTGAACGGAAAAATGGAAGTGGTGGCACCAATTTCAGCGCCCATGTTCGTCACGGTGCCCATCCCGGTGCATGCCATTGTTTCAACGCCCGGCCCGTGGTATTCTATCACCGCCCCAGTGCCGCCTTTGACCGTCAAAATCTCGGCTACCTGAGCAAAAAAAAAAATGGAATTTGCAAATCATATCATTAAATTTTGATCCCACCTTGAGAATGATGTCCTTGCTTGCTGTCCATCCGGAAAGACGGCCGGTCAGTTTGACTCCGATGACATTTGGGCATTTTAATTCCCAAGGAAAACCAGCCATCACATCAACCGCATCGGCACCACCGACACCAATGCAAATTCCGCCCAATCCTCCTAAAAAATGTTTGTCCTATTTGAAAGGAACTTTTTTAAGGTTACGAACCTCCGTTTGGCGTGTGCGAGTCCGTGCCAATTAGCAACAGACCGGGAAAAGCGTAGTGTTCCAGGATGACTTGGTGGATAATGCCGGCGCCGGGGTGCCAAAAGCCAACACCGTATTTGTTGGAAGAGGAGCTGAGAAAGTTGTACACTTCCTTGTTGATCTCCTAAAAAGCAGTTTAGCAATACAATAGTTGCTCTAATCGCATTAGAATTACTATCTAATAATAAACTCCTTTCGGAATTTAAATGAATAATATAAATACGTCTAATCCATTAGAATTAGCCAACCTTTGCTCGGTAAAGGTCCTTCTCACTTCCGACTTGAGCTTGGATCAAATGGTCACAATGAATTGTGGTGGGGACCTGAAAAATGAACATAGAAAGCCTTTCCTGTCAGTCTCTGATTGTGAGTGTGCGAACCTGAACCGCCGGAATTCCGGACGATATGAACTGAAGCATGGCCATTTGAGCAGTGGCGTCCTGCATGGCCACACGGTCAGGGCGCAAGTTCAGATATGACACACCGCGTTCCAATTTTTGGTTTTGCGGGTCATCCAAATGAGAGTAAATGATTTTCTCAGCCAAAGTAAGGGGACGGTTCAACCTGAAGAACTTCAATAATGCAGACTTGGAGATTTAAAAATGGGTTTTCGGAGTATATGTGATTTTCACAGGAATTTGTGATCCGAAAGTAAAAAAAAAAAAACCTTTTTCGAATGATTGCCAAATTAGCATCGAGCTTTTCATAAGGAAGGCGACTGTTCGGCTCATAACGACTCATTGGCACAGCCATCGAACGTCGCAAAACAGAGGTGTGCAAACGACGTACAGCACACAGCTGGACATTTCCGAAAATTCCCATTGTTTAATGGGTTTATATAATATAATCTAAAATAAATTTACGGAGGCTTAAGGGAATTCTAAGAATTAAAATTTTGCTGTTTTTTCTCTGCAAAGATTGAAGTGATCAAATGAAAGTGGGGATATGAGCATGAGCTGTGCCGGTTCAGCTCGGAATGCAAATGGTTTGAAAGTAATATTTCGTCAAATCAAATTACAGCGCGCGCTTTCTCTCAGTAAACTCCGTTTTTATAGTGGGTTTTATACCCCACCGTTGACAGCGATATCCATGCGCCGAAGCCTTCATTTATTTGTAAAAAAAAGATTAAACAATTTTTAATAAAAAAAAAACAAAGAGAAAAACATTTTTTAGGAATGCCCATAAAAATGATTTTTATAATTTATAGAAAATTTTTTCGATTTTTAAATGTATAATTTTTTAAGAAAAAGCTTTTGGGTCTCGGGGTCAAGACTCCGAGCATCACTATTAATAATTTTCAGGTGCCGAATTAAAAAAATTCAATAAATCTCGAATTTTTTTAGGTCCTGATGAAAATTCAGGCCCAGGTTTCTTGTCCCGGCAAGTCCATGGTCCCGGTATTTTCCAAAATATCCGGTCTCTACCAATTTTAATTTAATTGAAACGCAAACAAATAAAATACGTTCTCATTTTACATTGCACACATTTATCACAAAATAAAAGAACAATTTAAATGAAATGATGTGGATTTGATTAAGAATGAGAGGTTTCAAAAGTGAAATTTTATTTACAAAAGTGTTATTGGTTCAGCTCATCAAAAACAAATAATTAATGACAGTGAATCGTAAACAAACTCAAAGGCAAAGGTAAGTGACAGCAATTAATTCAATTCATCGCTTTGTGTACAATTCCATAAATCATAATTCATCAATCACTACCACCATGAAGGGGAATTAGCAGAGAACCTTTAAAAATTGTTGACTTTCGGTGACAGTGCTTTATTATCAGTTAATGATACAGTATATTCATTCACTGACCACTGACGTCGATTGGGTTTTGCTGCTGCCCCGCCGATGATTTTCCCACCAATGAGCCACCGCTTGCGATTCGCCTTCGTCGCTGTTCAAGCACATCCTATTGATTTGAAAAAGATTTACTATTATTAGTTTTTTTAAATGTTTTTTGATGGGAAACCCAATTAAAAATCCATCCATGGGATTTTGGGTAATTCATAAAAGTCTTTGCTGACCATTAATCGTTTCTTACTTCAATGTGTTGGTCTTTGTTAATGCTGCGTTGGATGGCGCTAACCCACGAATGCATTTCTTCTCTGTTTGGAGCAGAAATCTGCAAAAAGAAAGAAATTTTTTAAATTAAAGGGCAATTCGACTAAAAGAAAAATCGCCGAATGCTAATAATTTATTATTTATTGTTAGTAATTTTATTCCGTATTAGGTATTGCAAATTAAAAGCATGGCATTGTCAGTGCCCTGTTTCGCCGCCCGTGCCTTTGTCATTCCCCCGCTTTTACTCGGTAAGTGCTGTGCTGTCCTTCCAAAAGCCGTCCCTCTCCGCTCTGTTTGCACGCTTTAATCACCTCCGTGTTTGGTGAGTAAAGTTCAAACACATGCGATCGCCGAATCGTGTCGATTTCTTGATCAAGTACCTATAAATTGAAAAAAACAAATTAATGTACCAATTTAAGTAAACCAACCCGAACCCTAATGTTCTCCAATGGAATTATGCCTTTGGGTTCTCGACTCTGAAATATTTCATATTGAACCCAAATATTTACAAAATTTTTACACTGGGCGATTCGAAATAGTAAAGGCAACGATTGGCAAGTAAAAACCAACGACGGTTCCACGTTTTGTAACGACTGCCTGAAAAGAAATAAACAAATGTTCGGTGCCACAATTGCATATTTTGGATTTGTGCCACCTTGTTTCTCAAGCCAGCCCTGCTTCTCCGACTGTTGAAACAAAGCGGCAGAGAAATGCTCTTGCAAATTGTCATCCGGAAATTTGAAGGCTTCGGAGCGAATGGAATTATAAATGTCCTTAAATTTTAGAATTAAAACATACAGAAAAGGAGCATTTATTCTTTGTTTTTTAAACAAATTTGCGATTATTTAATATTGCCAACCGTAACCAGTGCCGGCGGAAGATTCAATGAATTGGTAATGTTTAGAAAGTTGTCCAAACTCATGCGCTCCTTTACGCTCGGATTGTGCAGCGAAGTGTTTAGCATTATTATGGCGTAGCAAAGGGTGTAGCAATTGTCTGAAAAAAGCAAAAAATTATATTCTACTCGTAATATGATGCCAATCTTCAAAAATAGGTTTTTATGCTAACATTGCATTAAAATAGAAGTTAATTGCAATTTATCAATTTTGAAATTTTTTACCAACCTTGATGCTCAAATATGCCCGGGTTTTGGACGTGGTAATGCCCCGAAAAATACTCCATGATGCGTTCAATTTGCTGTGATTCGCCTGGCAAGCGGAAACGCGACAAAAACCCACGCATTGCCTGCACCAATGGCAGCGACCGAAGTGGTTGGAGACGCACAAAATGTTGTAGGACTTCCAAATTGAAATCGTCCTTTTCGCCAAGGAAATCGCCAATTGCGGACTGAAAAAGGAAAATTTATAAAAGATATTGGGCTAAAAATCAGACATTCAATATATTTACTTTTTTGATTCCATCGCAGGTCAGAAAGAAATTTGCAATGTCTTCAGCTGAACCGTTGACCAGCCCAGCTTTGACCAAGTCCCTCAATCCCTGCCGTTGGTTCTCATTAAACTTCTTCTTGGCCAATTCTCGGGCTTTTCCTTTGTTACTTTGGCTGAAACTTGGAATGATGTTTTATCTTTAAATTGGACAGCAAATGACCTATTCGAAGTGCCACTTAATGAGTCAATTTTCTCATTTGTCTTCACTAATTCGTCTTGCAAGTGCTAAAAAGGATATAAACCAAAAATCAAATAAAATTGGACCTGGATTTCACCAAGTAGCTGTTTTTTGCGTGATCTGTTAATCACCAGATTTTTTAATTTTTTTTAAATAGTACCTTATTTGAGCTAATCGTTCATTTTCATTGGGCGGCAAATCATCCACAGAAAACGAGGAGGCCATAGTGTACGATGATTTCAATGAAAAAATGGAAAAATTATTTGTTGTTTTTTAGTTTAATTTAATGTTTTTCGATTGTGGAGTCGGTTGAGTCCTCAGTCCCCACATTTGAGTTTTGCTGGACGAATTATAAATAGGGAAAACATTCTCTTTTTGATTACTCATTTGATTTGGTATTCTATTTTAAAAAGCTAGCTGGTCCCCCATTTTTCGAAAAAAAAAATTTAAAAATTTTAATGACAAAAACAACTTTCCCGGGGTTTTCGAGGTCGCTGATCACGAATTCGGCGTTCCTTAAATTCCGAACCCCGGACCCGAATTCAAACAAAAAGTCGAAAATTCAATTTTTTCGATTTTCATTAGCCTAAAACCTAAAAAAAATTTTAAAAAGCCTATTTTGACCAGGCGTTTTGCCCAAATTATTAACAAAAAAGCAAAGAACGAAAAATACACCCCCTAAGAATAGACCCGCGAATACCCCCTAAGAAATAAAAAAAATTCATGAAAATTTCGAGATAAAGTTGTTTTTAGTGGTTTCAGGGTCGGTCGGAGAATCCTTTTTGCTCAATTTATAAATTTAAGCTACAGTATGTGTGAACAATTTAAACAAATGACTGATGTCGACAAATGGGTGGGTTGGCTTCACTCTAAAGGGATTCAGGTGACATATGAAATCAATAAGAAATTCATTCACTAAAATTGTAAATTTTTCCCAAGGTCGAGTCCCATCTTCGCTTATTCACTGCCGAGGCCGTCCGCTACATGACCGATGCTGAGTTCCACCGATTTCGGCTCAAATACATCAGTAATTAGAGCATTTTTAATTGGAAATATGCTTTTTAAATAAGGAAATTGGAATTTTTTAATTGGAGAACCTGAAAAAGAAAATTGTTTAAAATTGTTATTTAACAAAAAAAGGCTTAGCAGGGGCATTTGTTGCTTAAAACAAAGTCCATTTACAATAAAATGAAATTGCTTTCAGCTCCCCAATCCGTTGGCGAGAGGACGCGCGCGAGTTGGCCAACCGTTGAGCAGCCGATCAGCGAATGGTTGGCCCAGTGCTGGGACAGTGCGGCCGCCTACGGCGAGCAGTGCCGTCGCGTGTCCAAGGCGCGCCTCTTCAATGTGTGTGTTTGTACCGTCCGTCGTCGGCATTTTAAACCGGAATAAAATTTAAAGCACCCACCCTGCTTTTAAAGTTGTATTGCTAGTTAATTGGTCAAAAAGATGTCAGATTTGTGCTCAGGGACCCACAAAACCCCGGGAAAGAGTTTTTACAAATTATTATCATAAAAAATTGCAAACCAAAAGGGTTTAATAAAATTCACAAACTGTCACTAGTAATAGCGCTGAATTTCCGAAAAAGTGCCAACAAATTTCCAGCATATTTGCATGCATTGCCGCGACTGTCCGGATGCCATCGCCGAAATGTTCCGTTTGGTGGCCCGGTGTAAAGACGGTAGGAATTTGCAAATTTTTTTGTGCTTTTGAATTTTTATGCCGCCAATTTGCAGACGACCCGCAGGCATACAAAGAGCTGCTGCTGGTCGATCTGAAGAGCTTTGATTTTTACGCGCGAATGTTCGACCTCAAAGGCAATCCGATGAAAATGGACGCAATTTCGAAGGTATCAATTTGTGGGGTGGCGAGGTTCGGGGGTTGGTCCTCTGAAAATGTCATTGCGTACGCTGAATTCACTCGTATCCGTCCATCCCATTGACACGCAGTCGATGTTTTTACATGAATTTCAATGCATCGCATAGGACTCACTTTCGCTTGCTTTTTTATGCTCGTTTCGCTTATTTTTCCAACTGCTTTCCCAGATTCTCGAGCCCCAAGTGCTTTTCCCGGTGTTTCGTAAGCTGAACACACACGAATATGAGTCCGTTGTTCAACGCGCTGAGGCCTTTTACAATCTCTCACAGACGCGCGGCGCCAAAACGGAGGAACAGCAGAGATGGGAAATTGCGACCAGTGAGCGCAATTAAAAACAAAACAATGAGAAAAGATACTGACAGAGTATTTGATATTTACTCAAAAAGGAGGTCTCACAATAAGTTGGCATTTTTGATTTTTTTTTTTTTTTTTTTTTTTTTTTTTTTTTTTGCGGTAGTTGAGACACATTTCTCCTCTTTTGGCAGATGAACTTTTTTGCGACATTTCGGCATGTACTCTTTTGCGGGGGTTGCCTTTCTGCACCGATACGCTGGTGGCACCTGTTGGCAAAAGTAGCGGTTTGGTGCGTGCGAGTGCGCCCGAATTAGGAGTACGTAAGAAAATTTCTGGGGAGAAGGTTTTGTGTATCCCTTCCTCTACATCCCTTTACAAAACACAGTAAATTTGCTGTTTTACCTTCAAAAATGTTTTTTTTTTAAATTTATCCTAAACATGTCAACTATAATTTAAAATTTCAAAGGATTGGTACTATCACTTTATGGAAGCTTGTGAGATGGATTCAAAAACGCGACCTCTTCTCCGTTACATTGACCCGAACTTTGAGAACGATTTGGGTGAGCAATTATAATTCACCAATATAAAAAGGTAGTCGCCTTTGCCGGTACTTAAAATGGTTACGGGTTAATTCGACATTTATGTTTCAATACAGTAATTCCCGATTAAA
The DNA here is from genome assembly GCA_023374025.1 of Heterodera schachtii. NCBI lineage: Eukaryota > Metazoa > Nematoda > Chromadorea > Rhabditida > Heteroderidae > Heterodera > Heterodera schachtii. Next base: position 1,782,050 of record SIJG01000002.1, on the reverse strand, counting down.
TTTTACAATTTTTAAAAATTTTCAGTTTGTTGGCGTGCACACAAAGAAGTCGAAGCAATACGAGTGCCAAATTGGGAACAGAACGTCGCATTTGTGAACCCAAATGAGGAGCCGACGGAGCCGCGTGACCCATTGAAATACTCGGAACTCCGGAAATTTCCCGGGGGTATGGGCGGTGTCCCTTTGCTCTCGTATTTTTTTTTTTGTTTCTTAGATTTGTACTTCGAGCCGGACCCGTACCAATTGCGACCCTACCAAAATGAGCTGGTAGTTCATGCGAATAAGTGAGTAATGAATGAGTTAATTGAGTGTAAAATTGGATGAAAATTGGAGACAATTTTTTGGTGGAAAATGCCATGAATTGCCATGTTTTTCACTTTCAGCGGCAAAAACACGATCATTTGTGCACCGACGGGCAGTGGGAAAACAATTGTGGCCACCGATATCATCCGAACACATTTGTCGCGTGCCAAGCAGGATGGATGGGTGGCACGGGTGAGGCCGAATTGGGGGAGGGGGGTAGGAGGCCACTTGGCCAAAAAACAGTGACTGGAATTGGCATTTACTAAATTCCATATCCCGTATCCGTATCTTCCGTTCATTTCCTACCGTTTTTCATCTGTTTACTGTTTATTGTTCAGTGCGTGATGTTGGTCCCTACCGTACCGTTGGTGGACCAACAGAGTTGCGAGTTTGTCCAGTACTTGGCCGGTAGCTACTGGGTGGACGGCTTCTCGGGCTGCGAGAATTGTACCGGACGCGCCCAGCGCGTGTTGGCATGCGGTGGGAATTGGCATATTTTCTTACGCGTTGTTAAATATTTTCCCCTCTTCCCCCTCTCATTGTCAGATTTGTGTGTGATGACGCCTCAAATTTTTATGTAAGTTTATTTGTTTTTTGGGGGGGGGGGGGGTTCTGTCGAATGTTCCCATAAAAAAGGACAGAAAAAACATAGATATTTAATTAATTGTTATAAGGTTAGGACAATTTTTTTTTTTTTTTTTGTTCAAATATAAGCAATTGAAAATGCCTTTTCACGTTTGAATGGGTCCCGGGGCCTCTCACCCAATTGCTATTTTGCGTTCAAATTACAAAATTGGGGTCCACAATTTCGTGCTTCAGCAACATGTTGAACTCGGTGCTCGAGTCGGAACGCCTGTATTTGGCCGACTTCACTTTGGTTGTGTTCGACGAGTGCCACCACTGTGACAAGGGACACCCGTACAAAAGTGCCGCTAAAACAAACCCCAATTTACTTTAAATATTTTGCTATTAGTGATCATGGATCAGCTGGCCGATTTGGACGCCAAAAATTGGACAGGAAAAGCGCCGCAAATTGTCGGTCTCACCGCTTCGCTTGGAGTCGGCGACACCAGCTGGGACATGGCGGCATGCCGACGGGTCAAGCAGGAAAATCGGAAATTAAAATTGGCAATTTTCTTTTTAGCACATGCTATCGCTGTGCGCCAATTTGAGAGCAGAAACCATTAGTTCCGTGCGGCATCAGTTGGACAATTTGAAGGATTACGTCACGCCGCCGGTGGACCGTAAGTGTTGCGAAGGCAACAGAATTTGCAGATTTTTTCCCGGTTTCTAACTGCCTCTTACAACAATTAGTCTCGGGTTTTTTTGGGTTTCCAGGACCAATACCCTTGGAATTTTTTCCATGACTCATCCCATTGATCGGTTTGCGGTGCCTATGAAAATGCGTGCATTTTGCAGGCGTCGAAAAGGTCAGTCGGCCGCACAACAACGAATTTATGGACTCCATCAAAAGTTGTATGGCCGAGATTCAGCGCTCAATGCAGGAGAAATTGCAGAACATTGTGGAAAAGCGACTGGTGGCAGCCCTCGGAAAAGTGGGCGAAAAAAGCGAATGATTTATTATTTTCATTTGTTTGTAATGTATAATTTAATTTTATTAACCCCTCCCCCAATTTTGATTAGGATGACATTGTGTTCCCCAACGTGGACGACCAAACGCAATACCAAAATCGGGTCGGTTTGCTGAAGAAGCACTTGCAGCATTTGCCGGACCCCGTCACACGGCTGTTCCTCCTCCGCTCGATAAACCATCTTTCGGTAATGACTCACTAATTAAGTCTTATTAAACTAATTACCCAGCCCCTCACTAATTTTAAATGTTTTTCTCATTTTTCAGCATTATTTCCATGCCATTGCCATCAGCGATTTGTTGCCCAATTCGTTCTCGCTCGATTATCTGAAGACCAAAATGTCGGAATACATGAACACATCGGACAACCCCCAGTTCAATCAGATAAACACCGATTTGATGTTGCGATACACCGGTTAAAAAAGGGGGGATTTTGAAAATAAAAATGGAAATTTTTTCCAGAGCTTGAGCGTCACCTGAAGCAAATTCAGCTTGCCGAATTGGAGGAACAGGAGCAAAAGAAAAGGACACTTTTGGCCAAGGGGAAAGGCGAATGCCAATTCAATTTGGAGAAGAAGGAAATTCTGAACCGACTCTATCGGGTGGGCAAAAGCACACGCAAAAACCGCGATTTGCTTTTAGTTCACCGCCCGTAGAAAAATGTTTTTTTTCGCCGCCATAATAAAAAATCTCGTAAAAATTTTGCAATTAGGTTAAAAACCGCTAAATTACAGTACGACTTCTGGATTTATTTGGGCTCATCGTATGGCTGATTCGCCTTTTTCAATCGTTCCTTCGTTTTGTATCCATCGCCAGATTCTAACTGATACATATAATTTCCCGAAAACAAAGGGGCAACCCTCATAGTTTCAGCTTCATCTATAACAATTCGCTTAAAAATAAAAATGAATCAAAATTTTTGAAAAATAATTGGCGAAAAGTACTGTACTTTTTTCTACAGGCGGCAAAACTGCTGCCGCGGTTCCCTATTTCCAATGCTTTCAAATTTGTTCCAATTTTTTCAATTATATTTTTCCAATGCCCCCCCCCCCCCCCCCCCCGCTCTCCCCTCAGATTCTCCATGAACAATTTGCCAAGGAGGCGGACGCGCGCGCGCTGATTTTCGTGTCCACCCGCGCGTGTGCCCAACGGTTGGCCAAACATTTGATGGAGGTGAAGCACGAATTGCCAATGTTTTTCAAACAAAAGGTACGCAATTGCAATAACATAATTAATTTGTTTTCTAAAATCCCATTTGATTTTCACAGAATGTCGGTTACATGGTCAGCTCCAACCAAAGCGGCACAATGGGCGGCCAATCGTCGGACGAACAGCGAAGGATGCGCGAAGGGTTCAAAAGCGGACTAATTAAGGCAACATTGAATAATAAAACCACCAAAAAAGAATTTTACACAAAAAAAAACATTTTGAGGTGCTCGTGGTCACTTCAGTGGCGGAAGAAGGTAATTAATTACTAATTAGCAATAGTTTTTGAGCGATTTCATTTTGAATAATTTTTGAATTTGTTAGGTGTGAACATCGCCGCTTGTAATCTGATCATCCGGTGAGTTTTAAATGCTCATACATTAAATGGAGGGGGGGGTGGTCGACACCCCTGACTTCGTTCGTTCGTATGAGGGGCCAAAAAGGGGGGACTTCGTATTGGTTGGGATAAAATGTGGGAATGGTCGGTGATTTTCACCGACTGCGCTGTAAATGCTGTTTTGGATTTTCATTCCTTCACCTTTGCAATTTAAGGTACAACAACATCGGCAGCGAACGGCAGATGATCCAAAGAAGGGGTAAAATGGGCGAGGGATTGGCCAGGGCATGGGACCGATTTGAAGGAGCATGAGAGCGTTTACAATCATAGTGGGACTGATCACGAGGCATTAAATGATTGTGAGGGGTTGATAAAGGACATGGAAGCAATGAGAAGGACTGATCGTATGGATGGGATTGAATGAAAAATATTTTGCTGATTGTGAGAGCTATGTTAGCATCGCGCGAGCATTATCATCATCGACATTTTGCCCAACACATCATTTATAGGCCGTGCCCGGCACAAGCACAGTCTGTCCATTCTGTTGGCACTGGACACCGGCATTGAGCAGCGGGAGTTCAGCAACATGCGCAAGGAGGCCATGGCAAGTGAAAGAGCGGATTATCAGCAAGGCTGGGACCGAAGGCCTTAAAATCTTGCGAAATTCCGGTCCAAAAACCATGAATCCGGCCCCACCCACATCTGGCTTGGATGTTGATTTTTTAAGTATATTTTATCCAACAGATGATGCGCTGCATTGAGGACATGCAAGAGCAGGATGAGCAGACACTGCGCAGATCGGTCGGTGGCATTTGGCAATTTTCGAGAAAATTTTCCAAAATAAAAAATATTCATTTACTATAATAGGTGTCAATTTTTTTTACAGATCGAGGAAAAGGCCATTGAATTGACCGAACTTCGCAACGACGAGAAAATGAAGGAGGAGAGCAAACGGGCCCAGCTGATGGGCAGACGGTGTGTGTTCTTTTTTGGGCCATTTTGCTATTTTTAATTTATGATTATTTTCAGTTTCGATTTGAGATGCGCCTGCGGCACAGTGATTTGCTGCAGTGACCGCGTCCGATCGGTGATGGACACTCTGTTTGTGTGCTGCGATCCGAAAGTGTGGAAGCGATCGAAGCACACGCTGACACGGGCCCCAACGGTGGGCGGGGGGGGGGGAGAAACTTGGAAAAAATGGGCGAATGCCGGAGATGCTTTTTTTGTATCTGGAATTCTTATGTCTCACCATACAGAGTTTGAACCCAGCTTTTTGTTAGACTGTTAGGCGTGCTGTGTTCATGTCGGCATGCATGTCTCTTATCAAGCTTTTGTTAGTCTGATCTTTTTCGCAATCTCTGTCTGCGATGCCATTCGATGGCTATAAATCTGCTCTATTAGCTTGCCAATTTCAAAAAAAAATCATTGGTTTTCTTCGGCAGAATGTTATAATTAATTACCTTTCGCACGCTTTGCAGAAAGAGAAATTCTTCACAAACTGTGCCCGTTGGGAGTGCGCAAATTGTGGCGAACATTGGGGCCAAATTGTCAAATTTTCCAACGTATTTTTGCCCGAAATTCGCGTTCGCGCTTTCGTGTTGGAGCGCGTGGACGAACAACGGTTAGCAGCAACACAACAGATGGAAATTTAATTTATTATTTTCATAGTAAAATTAAACTTTTTAAATTATTGATTTCTAATTCTTTTTGCTTCTTTTATAGCTGCTTATTTATTTAAAATATTATCATTTGTAAACAAATTACAAAAAGTTGCGGATTTTTCATTTTTAATTGTTTAAATTGAAACAGAAGCCTAAAAAAACACTATTTTAAGCAGTCACTTCGACCGCGAAGTCGTGCCCAAAAAGTGGAAAGACATTGAGCAGAACAATTTCAACGTGGATTCTATTACCATGACTGACATCGTAAAACAAATTCCATTTTTTATTTTTGAAATAAAATTTTCACAGCGTTCGATGTACCAAAGTCTTTTGGAGACGAACCCCGAGGCGCACTTGGAGTACGAAAAACAAAGCAGACAAGCGGACCAACGGATGGCAGACAAATTTGCAGAGAAAGATTGGCGGAACAAGGAGCGTAAAGAGCGCATGTTTTTGGAGGAATGATGATTAGAGAAGAGGGCCAAATGGAGGAAAGACCAGGTTTGGGTTACCACAGATGAGTGAGGGAGTGATCAGGGGGGATGATTGATCACTTTATTTATATTTATCAGGGGGATGATGAATGATCACATTTTATTTATTATTTTATTTATTGACAAAGAAACAATGATGAATTTTAATCAAAAGCGATAGACGTCAGACAAAACAAAATATTTCCACAAAAGATCGGTTGCTCTGATCAGAGAAGTCCCTCCAACTCGCGTAGGAATTCATCGCATGCCTCGTCCGTTGTCTTTGTACGCTTCGGTTGTTGTTTTGTGGCCAATACTTTCTGGGGAATCAGTCGGCCTGCCGTTGTGCTGCCCATCGTTGGCACTCGCGGCCCAATGCCGGTCGCGGAAGCGGCAACTGTCGGCGCATGGACCAGCGGACGTTGGATTTTGACCGCAGTGGGCACAAAGCGGGTGGCCTCGCGACGAATGTTGCGCATTTGGGGGCCCGCGGAGATTATCGCCTGTTCACCGCCAGCGGCCGCCTGAGGCGTGGAAGAAGCGATGTTCACAGACGGCTTCACCACCTGAAAAGCGGAAGATCGACAAAGTTGCTTACCGCAAAAAGCACCCACCCATCAACATCTAGCGGAAGCAGTTCACCCCTCGAATGCATTTTTTTAAAGTTTTCGTTGGGGAAGTTTGTGAAATGCAAACTTCTCCAGCGCCCTAGTATAAATCCTGGACCTGCTATTTTTTTACCTGCGGGGCGGCTGAAATGACAGCGGACGGATGCGGTTCAGCGTGTGTGTAGGAGATGAGCCCAGTCTTGGACTGTTGCTGCTGCTGTTGCGCGGCCATCGAAGACGACGAATTGGGCGGCGGTGGCATTCGCCCCGTGCGCATCGCTTGCGCATGCACTTCCGGCGGCACATTCGACGCGTAGTAACCTAATGGGGAGAGTAGCATTTGCGCGGATTAATTCGATTTAGCCAACCAACAGCATTTACCTGGGGGGTAACCGGGAGGCGGCGGTGCCATGCCGGGCGGTAGCGGTGCCCGCCCAACTCCACCAGCGCCCATCGGCGGCATTTGGGAGGATGGCGGCAGCATCACCGGCGGCGCTGCCCGGGCGTACACCGGTTGATGTTGGGGCGGGGGCATCGTGTCGCCAGACAGCATGCTGTCAGGGACTGAAATGGCACATTTTTTTGCCGGGGCACCAAAATGAATGCGCGACTCACTCTCCACCGGTGCGTAGTCCTCCTCCTCCTCGGCCGCCTCTTCGCCTTCGTCTCCCTCTGCGTCTCCATCCTTTTCTCGTCGTCTTTTTTGTTGCATGCGCTCGTCGCCGCTGAAACGGACGACGCGCCTGCGCTCGCTCGCCGCGTCTTCCCCGTCGCTGTCAGAGGAAGCGGCGACGGCGAGCGGAGGCGGCAGACCGGGCGGAGGGCCTGAAAAAGCGCCATTCAAAACAACAAATTGAACATCCACGAAGAAAATGAAATGCTCGCCTGGCGGATGTTTGTGCCGTTTTTGTGACGGTGCCGTGGCGCCCGTCTTCTTCAAAATGCCGGCCCGCATCGCCGCCTGCAGTTGGACACCAGACGGCAGCGGCACGTCCCCAGGGGCAATGCCGGTCGGCAGCGGCAAAGAAAATGGTGTTTTGGCAGCGTCCATAGCGCCGGGCGCACCCAACGGCAACGGAATTTCCTCAAAATTGGCATTTTCCGAGAAAAGTTGAGCACCTAAAAACCAAAAACAAATGAATTTAAAAAATTGAAAATCCAATAAAATAAAAGAGAAATTTCTGAAAAAATCCATTTTTTTGCAATTTATTTTTGCTAAAAATAAGTAGAACTTACGGAAGTTCTCCTCCTTCTTGGCACGTTCCACTTCATATTCAACCAGCATTTTCTCCAAGTTTTTCACTCGCTTGTCATCCTTTTCCTGCTTGTACAAATTGACTACCTGCGCAAATGAAAAAGGGTTATTTATTTAAATAATTCAATTAGCCATTGGCAATGTTTTCCATATAAAATGAACTTGTAAATCCATTAAATGTAAGTCAATGAAAAAAACCCCAAAATCCGCCGTTGAATTTTGTTCTAAAAAATTCAACCTGGAAGAATGAACCGCGCAGTTTGTGCCTCTTTTCTTGGATGACATTCAGCGACAGTTCCCTCTGCGGGTCGAACTCTGAACGGACAAAATGCACAAATTAATTGGCAAATGGAAGGGTTCAAATTTTTTGATCCGTAAAATGGCCCACCTTGGTCGTCCAACCTGCTCATCAGCTCGATGATCTCCTCCGGATTCTTCCCCTTTACAATGGCATGTCGTACCATCGTGCGCTGTTTTTTGTTCCGCTTCAACTCCTTGGCTCGCTGCTGCTTCCGCTCCCTGTCAGCCGGGTTCATCACCCGACCCGACTTGGTGACGCCCGAACGCTTTCCCATTGCGCTTCAAACAACAAAAAGAGGCGTATTCGTTTTTGTATTCTATAAAAAGTATTTAAAATTAATGGGTAACAACAAAATACGATTGAAACGTAAAAAAGAGATAATAAAAAGTTGAATTTTGCTTTATCTTGATATTTCTGATTTTAATATTGAACAAAACATTATGCCAAGAATTTATTTCAAAAATTATATGAACGGTCCTTGGTAAGTTACCATACCACATCGGCTGAAAATACCTAGACACGCTTTTAAAATTAATTTAGAATTTTAAATTAATTAAATATTTTTCCTAACTTCCTCAAAACCAATTGATTAGGCGCTTTATCCAGCTCATAGTCTGTATCATGTGAAAATTATGGAATGATGGATTCTGAACAAACTTTCCATTAACTCATTTTTTAAAATATGATAAAATCTCAAAAAGTGACACAGTACCATTAAAACCTAATTATTCATCTATTCTCTAAATACGATTACTGTAGATAGCTTCTCTTTTCTATTTACGATTTAGAATTAAAAAGTTGTAGAAGACCATACTAGTTTTTGATCCGCTATTTCTGTAAGTTTGGAATGGTGGCCGTTCAATCCCGGCCCACTTTCCGGCCAAAAATTCCATTTTGTGTTTAATCCCGACCGATCGCGCTTTCTCCAAATCCCAATCACTTTCCGCCCTTAAATTGATCGCCTAATAATATGTAAATTAGCAACGCACTTTCTCTGTTTATTATGAACCCAATTTTATTTTCTTTTTTTGTAATGCTAATTCATCCATCGTAAAATTGTAACTTTTCCTTCGCTAAAAATTCGGTCCATTTGGCCTCCGCTAACTCAGCAGCAACGCTGGTTTTGAAATGTCAGGCGAATGAATGAATGAATGGTGCCGGGTGAATCACTCGCCGTTTGGCAGCCAATCTCTTCCCCCCCCCCCCCTTTTTTCCCCCGTCCGTCCGTTGCGTCGCCCTCCGCCGCCGTTGGCATTTCGTCCCAATGTGTCGACGGTGCCTCATCATTTCTCTCCAAGCCGACGATGATGGCCATCTTCCTTATAAAGTGATCATTTACACACATTTCATCATTTTGCTACATAAATTCACTTTTGATTCATCCTCCTAATTCTCCTCATCCTCCGCTCACTTATTCTCTCAATTTTCAAATTTTGATGCTTTTATAAGGCCATTACTTAAACTCTTCCAATTTCCATCATTTCCCCCAATTTCCCAATTTCTTTTCTCTTTTTTCAAAATGTCCTCAACCTGTCATTTGCTTTCATTGTGCAAAAGCGCCCAATCGGTGTATCAAAATGAATGCCCTTTTTTGTCCTTTGCGTTTGGCTTATTCATCCTTCGTCTCCCCCCCCCCCCCCCCCTCTTCCATCGTTTTTCTCATTTTGCTTCCTCAACAATCGCAAATTTTCTCGATTTTTTGTTGCATTTGTTCATCGTCCCGCCAATTATAGTACTTCTCTTCGCTGAAAAAGAATCTCTTCAAATGCAAAAATAATATTTGTTTTTGAATTTAGACAATTAAAAATCATTTAGAAAAATCTAAATTTGCCCAATTTTTATTGAAAACAAATTCGAATAATCAAATTTTACATTTGATTTGGCACAATTTAATAAGTTCGATGAGTCATTCCTCAATTGGCTTAATCTCTTTCCTACAGTATTCGCCTTCCCATCACCACAGTCATTACCGTAACCATGCGTTGTTTTCGCTGTGTTCTGTGTTTTGGGATTTGTTTTGTCAGTGTGCGCGTACTCCGAGCCCAAAAGTGTCCATACTGGCCTAACAAATTCTGGAGCACTTTGCACAACAATGTTCGGTTAAATTGCCGATTAATCTTTTGTTCACAAAATGTGCCGCCCTTCGTTTTGTGCCGCTTCCCCGCGGCGAGTTGGGATTTCCGATGGCATTGTACTCGCGCGGTTGTGCCGATGGCTGTAATGCCCTTCAGAAATCTCATCTCGCCAAGGGACGCCGAAGCGAAACCTCCAAATGCCAAACATTCATTTTACTCTGAATTGAGAAGCGGCGATTATGATTATGGCATTAATCATTGAATGATTGGAGAATGTTTTTTTGGTCTTTCAGCAAATCTCCGATAATCAGCAGATCAACCGACTGATATTCGCCGACTGATCAGAAAATCTTTTTGCCCTTTTCTGCTGGCCATCATTTGGAACTTTCGCGCAGTTATTTATTATTAATACTATATATTTATTCATTTGCTTAATAATAGTAACACTTTCTTTTCTCGTGACACAATGAGAGGGAAAATTCGATTAAATTTTGGGTCCGCTTTTCTCCTCTTCGACGTGCATTTGTTTATTTAATTTCGTTCGATCCGATTTGAATGGACACGGCGGCCAAATCCAACGGAGCGATCGCTTCGGGGGATGCGCGACTTGGCGGAGACTTGCAATATTCGCGCAGCAGAAGAAGCAATATTTGTGCAACAGAGTAACGATGGACAGACGGGAAAGGCAAGAAAGAGTGAGGCGAATAGAGAGAGAGAGAGAGAGAGAGAGAGAGAGAGAGAGAGAGAGAAAAAGGGAGAGAAGGGGCGGGGACAGAGGAAAGTGACCACTGGCAAACATAGGTCGAGAGTCTCGCGTCAATTTTGCTGATCAGCCGAGATCGCGCACTCTCCGAAAGTGCCTGGCTTTTGCGGATTTTGGCACAAACAGTGCCCAATGAATCAAAAATGTCTTTGTATCCTAAGTAGAAGGGTTACGATCTTTTCTTGCCATTTTATTCTCGGATTTCCTTTGAAAAATTCCTTTTTTTTTCTCCCATTTTTCGATGGTGCCAATTCCGCTCATTGCTTTGCTGCTTTTTGTGCCATTCATTCAACAAATTCGGCTCGTTTCTGCTCAATCCCTGCGCAACATTCACTTGGGCTTCCCCGAGGCGTGGGACGGGGACAAATTCCCCGAAATTTACTGTCCTTCAAAAAACATCCCAAAATGGTTGGGTGAGCATTTTTTGCTTTGTTATCAGTTCATTTATACAATAGAATTTAATTTGGTCACGAGAATGAAGTTTTTTTGAATTTATAATCTCAATTAATATTTTCCCAATTTAAATCAAAAAATAATTAAATTTTTATAATATAAAATTCACAATTCATTATTTCCCAGACGGTTACTTTCTGTGCCAACTTTCGGCAGCGTACGGCGACCCCAACGCGCCTCCGGGGCAGAAACTGATGCATATGATCGACGCCATTGGCGTACTATATTAATTAATTTTAATTTTTTATTAATCATTTTTAATTTTAATAAAGGCAATCGGATCGTTCCATCTCAGCGGGGGAGAGGTGAAAAATAATTGGCAAAAACCAGCAGAGAGAGAGAGGACTCACTGCTTCTCTGCTTCCAATTGCAGGTGGTGTTCTCGGCCCGCTATTACCCCTCCAGGCCCTACCGTATCTGGGAATTCTACGACCGTAACATGACCAAAGCATCGGGTCAGTGGTGGTCATTTACGCATGGGATTTCATTACGGTATACCCACCCGTCCTTTACAGTACCCTGGGCCGGCTGGTCCCACTACAATCTGAGCGCAATGGCACGGTGGGAACAAGTGCCAGCTAACCCGGACGCAGGTCGGTCAAAGCGCAAAAAGAATAGAAAAATGAAACTTTACCAAAATACAAAATGCCAATTTTTCAAATTTGCTCCACCCACACAGTGCCAATGCCATTCATTCCATTCTCTGTCCCTTTCCCATGGCTTTAGCCCGCTTCCACCCGAACCTCGACTTTTGGCGGGTTGGCCACAGAATTATCGCGGGCACCGAAGCGCCCTATTGGGTGGGCTACGAATTCGACGTTCGTTTTTTGACATTTTTTAATCAAGTCCCATTCCTCAATGAATAAGAGGTATTTTCACAGGTTCCAAAATTGTCCAATTTTCGCTTGGCCTCTTTTGTGGAGGACAACGACATTTTCGGCACTTCGGCACGGCCTTCGCTGATTCCAATTTCGATGGCAATGCACGAAAGGGCGGACACGGCACGGAATGCCAAAAATGGCGACGAAATTTTATGGGGCACTTTCAGCGCAATGAATTTTGATGAGGAGCGATTTTTTCAGGCAAAATCAGTTTAATGTTTATATATTTAATTTGGAAGAATGGGAAATTAATTAATTATTTAATTAGAAATCACTAATTAAGGGGCTGTTCACCATCGACTCGAACGGTGTCCGAAAGGTGGTGGGAATGTACGATTACGGCACTTGGGACGCAAAAGCATGCTCAAAAGAGGACGAATACATCGGTGAGACAAATTGGCAATCATTGAATAATTAATTAGGCATAATTTCTATGGAAGTTAATCGAAATTTAAATATGAATCACCCAATTAATTCAGACCAAAAAATGCCCTTAAGAGAAAACGTTTTAAAAGAAATCAATTATATAATAGCTCTCGTGTAAAATGCTCCCCTATTTCTGTCCATTTATTCCGTCAATTGTCTCTCCGTCATTCAATTAGCGTCAATTAGCATAATGCGTTCCTTTGCCGCAGGTGACAAAAGTCATCTGCCCGGTTACATGCACTCGATCAGTTCCACGGAACATTACGTCATTCTGCCGATCACTTCGCTGGTGATAAACCCGTGCAAGTTCAAAGAGCCGCCGCGCACCGCGGGCGCCGACCCGCAAATTCAGCAGGGCGGCCTTTGGGGCATGGACTTTTACGACGTGGTGCCGATGAGGTGCGAACTTGTGGCAGGAAAAGCACAAAACCAAAGCCTCGGAATTCTTTTGGCATTATTCCCTGTCAGGTTTTTGGTATTCGACAAACGCACCAATTCGTGGCTTACCCAAAAGCCGTTGGAAGTGTTCCCGTCAATGTTCGTCACCCATCAGCTGAACGCCTTCGAAGATTCGGAGGGGAACATCGTGGCGGACATGGTCAGTCAATTAGCGATCATTAGAAGAGGGAAGGGAGGGAAAAAAGGGCCGAATAAATTGGGTAATTAAGGAAATATTAATGACTAAAGGGAGGGCCGAAATCCCATTAATTCACCGTAAGTGTGATTTTGGCCATAAACGTACAGACAAATCTTTAAGTTTCATCTCTGACTTTTGGCATTTCGCCAAGGCTTAATTGGGGGGGGCTGGATTGCTTTTCGGGTTTTAATTTTTGGCTTTCCAAAGATTGTCTACGACAGCCACGACCCTTACGTCAAATATTTTTACGCCGACTTTCTTCGTTCCCAACTCTACCCGAACACTGCTCGCATTTTGCGCTTTACGTTGGACTTGCGCACTTTTCGCGTCATGTACGGCTATTTGATACCGCAGGCAAATTAAATTAAATTAATTGGCTAATTAAATTTGATAATTTTAATCAATTAAGGAGACCATTTCTGCCGACTTCCCCCAAATTAACCGCGCGTTCGACTCGCGGCCTTACCAATGGGCGTATTTTGTGGAGAATCCGTTCGCCGGGGGCAACAAAATTGTCAAAATAAATGTCAACGAACCCTCGGGGGCAAAGTGCCGAATTAATGACCTTTTTTAAAAAAGCATTTAAACCCTTCCAAAACTCAGAAATTCGCACTTCACCCCGGACGAATTGCAATTGGTGCTACACGAGCCGTACTTTGAGCAGAGGCCGGGCGCCACGCGAGAAGACGACGGCATTTTGTTGGTCAGAGGGTTGGATTTGGAGGAGAACAAAGGCAGGCGGAGGAGGAAAAGCATTTGAAAAGCTTATTAATTAAAATTAAAAACAGAGAGATCCGCGGGGGTAATTTGGGATGAAATGAATGAAAATGTCATTTAAATTTCGACAATGAATTAAATCATAAAAAAATAAATAAGTTTGAATTAATGAACAATTTTATCCTTGGAATTTTTTCAGGCGTTCTGCTGGTGATCGACGCCACCTCAATGGAAGAGATTGGTCGCGCTTTTGTGCCAATTTCCGTCCCCTTCGGCTTCCACAATCGCTTCTTCTCTCGCCAACAGTTGGGACTTACCGTAGGCCAAATTTAAATTTAAAAAATGCATTACCGTACATTTAAGTCGGAAAAAGGTGTGGTGGAGGAGGAGGAGAAGCCCAAAAATGGAAACCAAAAGAACAAATTGTCAGCGCGGACAATGCATCACCGGCGCACATTTTGGGAGCGTCTGGTGAAAAGCAATGGCACATCGACGCCAAGTAAATGCCAAAAAAAAATTAGCAAAGAGCGGAAAAGGACTTTTGAATTTTGGCATAGTGCCCTCAATTGGTGCCGCCGCCGTTTCATGGAGGCCCATACAACCGACTAAAGCGGAGGAGAACAAACGGAAGCGGGAGGAGGAGGAGGAGGAGGCGGAGGACAGCGGGGAGGAACAGCGACGACCGGCGACGAACCGCCGCGCTCCGCTGCGGCCCTACGGAACGCGACACGTTCCGCTGCCGCCTGAGCCGACGGCACTGCCGTGGTGGCCAACTCGGCCGGTGAGTCATCTCTTCGTGATAAATTCACTGGCTTTAAAAGTACGGTAGTGGTGGAGCGAGTTTGCTACTGAACCGGTGGAAATGGGTATAATTTGTGGGTTTAGCTTTTTGTATGAGCCGGTGGGACTGTTCATTTCCGACCATGATTTACTCCAACTTGTAAAAGGTCCGTCTCACTCATCCGCCACTTTTCCGCACCTCCGCCGCCCCACCGACGGCGACAGAGGTGCCACCGTACAACACCGTACCCGTACCGCCCGTTTCGCCGCCCACCGTAGCCCAACCGTTTCCATTTGCGCCGCCGCCGCAGTCGTCGGAATTTTTCCCGGAAGCAAAGCTGTCTATTGCGCGTCCGTTGCACATTCGCCGTGCGAGCAAACCGATGACGGTAAGGCGGAGGAGAAGCTGACGGATTATTCCCTATGATTGTCCTTAAAGTGATCGGAATGACTGATCAGACCGACTCTGATCACTCCACAGGTCCGTCAATTGTACGAGCGGACTTTGCGTGCGCTGTGCCGATGGGCGTCCAAAGTGTTCAGCAGCATTAGTTACCAAGGGTGTGTGCACAGCGGACAAAGGGCCATACGGTGGGTAATTAGTGTTATTGATTAGCGGCTAATGAGGCTTTAAATTTTGAATTAAAATTTTTAAAAATATTTCAAAGCAAAAATAAATTTTCTTCGGCTCGAAATTGCGCAACTTCCTTTAAATAGCAATTAGTAAATGTAATGAGGTAATTAGTATAATTAGTTGTTACTTTCAATTTTACAATGCTCCTCTCCTTTTTGTCCGCAGTTGGCTGAGCCCGGCCGCCCAACGCATTGTGCAACAGCACGCGCCGCCCGTCGACGATCCCGAACTGCTTGAACTCGTTGAAGTGGATCAACAATGGCGGCGGCAGCAGCAACGGCACGACGAAGGGCAAGCGACAACGGCCGCGGAAAGTGCCAAATTGCGACCAGTGTTGGTGCCACCGGCGGATGAGACGCGCCGAAAGCCGTGGTATTTGGAAGCAGAAACAGAACGGAAACGGATGGAACCCGCCGATTGGGAGGAGGAGGAGGAGGGGCTGGAGGGGCAGAGACGGACACAGTAGCCGGGACAGTACAGTAACAAAAGGTGGGCCCCGAATTTGGCGGGGGGGGGGGAGGGGTTAAAAATGGAAACTAATTGGTTAAACTTTGTTTCAAATACAATTTTTAAACCGTTTAGAGAGCCACGCCAAAACATAAAAAGCACCACCGTCTCTCCTGCAACGGGTATCGTATACCAATTAGTTACCGTGTTTTCCTCATCACCCATTTGTCCTATGCCCTCCCTCTGCTGTTCTGCTGTAATAAAAATATCATCTTTACGATTTATCATTTATTAAATAAAATTAATTAATTGTTCACTTACCGCCGTTTCGGCATCTTTTTTTGGTGGGACAAATTGTTGTGCCGTGGCAATAAAAATAGAAATTAGCAATAAATACTTTAATATTTTTATGTTGGGTGTCTGGCCAAGTCCACACGCAAGCACTGAGATAATTTTGTTGGCAGTTCTCGGCAATATTTTCAATTGACTACCAACATAAAAAATCCCAGAACGCACGAGGGATGGAAAATAAATTTGGAAAAATGATTTATTTGGAAATATTTTTAATTTTTTTATTGTTATTAAATAAAATATGGAAAATGATTTTTGGGGGGGGGGGCGTTTCTTTGTGGTCAAATTATTATTTGTCTGCTGATGATGATCAGACAGACAGACAACAGACAGTGGGCGATTTGAATGAATTCCACCCAATTTTTAATCCATGGGAAATTCGCCTCGGGCACAAATTGGGAAATGTCATTATAAGGCAAATGGCCGATCAATTGGGCATTTTAATTGGTAAATTGGCAAAAATAGGAGCGAATGAATGCGCGCAAAATTTCTCGCTTCCGTCACTGAAAATGGAATTTTTAGGGCGTAGGGAGCGTTAAAATTTGCCAAAATTTAATTTTAATTTTTTTGTTGGGTGAGTCTGTCAAAATTACTTAACGTATTGGAAAAGAATGACTTCGATTAGGGGAGGGGGAGAAAGGAAGTGAGGAGGGAAAGATGCTTATAGAAAAAGAGGAGAGAATGGCGGAGATTAAAAGAGGGGGAAAAAGAGAGGGGGAAAAAGAGAGGGGGGAAAAGAGAGGGAGGAAAAGAGAGGGGGGAAAAGAGAGGGGGAAAAGAGAGGGGGGAAAATAGAGGGGGGAAAAAGAGAGGGGGGAAAATAGAGGGGGGAAAATGAGAGGGGGGAAAAGAGAGGGGGGAAAAGAGAGGGGGGAAAATAGAGGGGGAAAAGAGAGGGGGAAAAGAGAGGGGGGGGAAAGAGAGGGTGGAAAGAGAGGGGGGAAAAGAGAGGGGGAAAAGAGAGGGGGGAAAAGAGAGGGGGGGGGGGGGAAAGAGAGGGTGGAAAGTTGAATTTGAAGGGATGGGAAGTGACCAAAAGTGAGGGGGGGGGAGGAGAGTGATCAAAGATGAGAAGAAAGAATAAGCGATCAAAGATGAGAAGCGGGGAGGGGGGGGGGTGGGTGATCAAAGGAAGGGAGAGGGATCAAAGCGGAAGCAACACAGATGAGAGAGAGAGAGGTGGGGGGGGGGTGATCAAGGAGACTGAGAGTGATCAAAGATGAAGGAGTGAGAAAGGGAGTGATCAGGAGAATGGGGAGTGGGGAGGGAAGATGAGTGATCAAAGATGAGAAGCGGGGAGGGGGGGGGGGGGGGGGGTGATCAAAGGAAGGGAGAGGGACCAAAGCGGAAGCAACGCAGATGAGAGAGAGGGGCAGTGATCAGCAGGAATTGAGGAGAAGTGATCAAAGGTGACGTGAAAGTGATCACAGCATGGGAAAGGGATGAGGCGGTGTAGGAGTGCGTGATCAAAGATGAGGTAAGAAAACGATGGTCAAGTGATCGGAAGAGGGTAAAAGGAAAGTGAACCGATTGGTCAAGGAAAGGCTGTTTATTTGCAGCAAGACATTTGCAACAAACGGCCGACCACCAATCACCCATTCTTTTCACTGATCACTCCGTCCGTCCGTTCGTCCGATCATTCGTTCATAAATTCGACACGTGTTTTCGCTGCAGTTTTGCATGCGCTTCTCCTTCCCCTTCTGCTGATTTGTGAATTTGATCGATGATTAATTGCAAATTGCTGCTGATCGCTGTCCTCCTTCTTTTTTCTGCTGCTGATCAGCCCCAACTCCGTCGATCATTCCGAAACGAAAAATTCATTTTTCGAAAAAACCTTCAATTTTCTGGGGGGGTCTTTCATTCGTTCGCTTGGCGTTCTGATTTCGAAATATGCGCTTTTTTATTTGTTCGTTTGGCTTTGTGTGTTTATTCCAAAAATCACCTCTCCTCTCCCCCGTCCCTTCACTTTTTAACAGACGGCGTCGAATGATCAGTTTGTTTGATCAGCCCTTTTTTAAGTAAAAGGGTAATTAGGGCAAATTCACCAAATTTGCCGTAAGAATTCAGTCAAAAGTCAAAGTTTTCCTTAATTTGAATTAACGCCTTATGATTTTCATGAGTGTTAAATTGCATTTTGGTAAAAAAAAAACATTCGGGTACAGTAATAACGGAAAGGAGGAAGACAAATTGACAAAGGGTTACTGTAGATTCATCGAAAGGGAATAAAATGTTTTTGTTGAAAGAAATTGTGAAATGAACTTATATGTACATATGTGTATGTACAAATACATACAATATTTGTTTTTGTTCTTATTATCGTATAATTTGGCTTTGCCTTTCGTTTGACTGTCTGTCCGCCCTTTTTTTTTATTGGTTGGCAAAGTGTCACTGATAAATAAATGATGATAATCGAGTCGATTTGGTGATGAAATACACAAGTAAAACCAACCATTAAAACCAAACAATTTGAAAAAAAATGGAAAATTGGGATTTCAAAGAGAAAGGCAACTCGACTAATTAGTGGTTATTAGTAATTACTAATCAGTTACAATAATCAGTGAACGTTTCACTCGCTAACACTTTGAAATTCAAAGTGTCCCCCGTTCATTTGGGTCAATTTGACTGTTTTCGAGTATAAATTGTCTTTCCCCCCTCCCCCCGGGCGTTGTCTGGTCCCATTTAATGAGTCGTCCGTCCGTCTGTCGGTGATTTGGATCATCATCATGATCATTAGATCATTCAGTGATTACCACTCACATTTTAGTTAATTACATAGCACCGCCACTGTGTTTATTATCGCAACTGCGACGGACTGGCGGAGAAACATCGCCGAGCCGACAGAGTCCCCTCTCCCCCCCCCCCCCGAAAACCCCCCGGGGCAAAACGACGTTTTCCCGCCCAAAATTCGCCTTATCAGAGAAAGACGAAAAATGAAGGGACCGGCGGCGCCGGCTGGTGAAACAGCGGCGGCGATAGATAAGGGCACCGATTGAATGAGTGGGGAAACGTCGGCCAATGAAAATGAATGAATTTGTGTGATGGCCTCACCCCCCCCCCCCCGTCGGTCGTAATTTTTCATGACGGACTTTGGTTTTTTGTTACATTTCCCCCCCCCCCCCCCCAAATCATTTGTTACCCCTCCCCTCCCTCTTTTTCCCTTTCTCTCCAACGCCCAAATTCGAATGAAAAAGTAAATGGAGAAAAAGTGTTGTGATGATGATCGGATGACAAAACACCAAAAAAGGGAGAATATATTCCATTCATTCACTGATTGGAAAGGGCAACGGAAAAGGGGGGGGGGGGAGAAGTGAACGGAATGAATGGACTGATTGATCATGGCAAGCGCAAAAAAGGAAGTGATCACTGATCAAAAAGAAAGAAACTTAGAGAGAAATGGCAAAGTGATCAGTAGAACACTGAAAATGGGGGAAAACGAAAACTCAAAATCATCAAAATGAGAGAGGGAGAGACTGACAAATGAAAGAATGATCAGACAAATGAAAATGAACGACCAAAGTGATCAAAAAAGACGGGGATATTTGTTTTTTGGTTATTAAAATTTAATTTTTTTAATATATTTTATAAAATATTTTAAATGGAAAATTCTGCTGATCAGAGCAGGCGCAGCAGAGAGTGGCGAAAAATGTGCTGCTGCCAACGCAAAGGGTTTAAATTTTGATAATACATAAAAGAATTGAAAATGCGTTTGATGGGATTATGGACGGAATGACAGCGACTAAAATATTCAAATAATCGGTGGAAATGGCAGGGAAAAGGGGCAGAAAATAATCCCCCGAGGGCTGAAGGAATTTTATGGGAAAATCAAAAATAGACAGTCATTTTAATAAAAAATTTATGATTTTTGCTTGAAAATTGCATTTTCTCCTTTTTTTAAATTTTAAATTGGGAGAAAAACGCCGCCGAAAAATTCTGACGAAAAGTGTCAATTATTTTTGAAGGTTTTTCCGCCCGTTATTTTGTCCGTTCCGTTTTTTGTCTTCTTTCCTTCAAAAAACTCCCTTCGCACTGTGAAAAACGCGCCAATTTAAATGGGCGAGCGATCGCCCGCGGGGCGCGTCATCGCCGCCAAATCACATCCATCGCCTTAGGGGGGAGGGCGTAAAATTTATTGCGTCGCTAATTGAACGGACGGAACGGAACGCCAAAGGGCGCCAAATCGCACAAATTCAAGCGGCCATCAAATGGGAACGGATGAGCTGAACGGCGGGCGAACAAATGCATGTTAATGAATGAATGAATTAACGGACGACGGACGGAGGGGAGAACGGAAGGAAGGCGCCGCTCTCTCTTTGTCTTTCGTCCGATGGCACCGATTAATCGCATCGGACAAAACGCCGGCGGGAAACGAACGGATCATTTGCCCATCCATTTGACACACAAATTGAGCGGTAATGAGACGGGGGGGGGGGACGGACGGGGGACAAAGGCCAAAGATCGGTCGGTGCAAAACGCACCGCTGCAACGGATCGGGGTCATCCGTTCACTCACTCACTCAGTCATCCATTCGTTCGTTCATTTATTCATTTGCTCATTTGCTGCTGATCGGACGATCAGCGCCGGAGGGTTCGGTAGATGAGCAAAATGGGCGGGGGGGGGGGACAAATTCCCACCGAAAGAGGCGCCCCCGCGGGGTACGGACGAACGACCGACCATTTGTTATTTCCCTTTGTCATTTGCCGCATTATTAACCCGCTAATGAGTGCAATAAAATGACTTTGCAAATCACCCAAACTTTTCCGGTTTAATTTTATCCACAAAATTTTTTCCTTGCAAAAAATACTTAAAATTACGTCACTGAAAAAAGGAATGTAAAGCTGCGCTTTAAAAAAGCTGCACTTCCGTTTGATCGAAAAATTACATATTTTAATAATGGCCAAACATTGGCACCGCCCCCGAGGGGATAATCCGCCAAAAGCCCGCAAAATGGCAAAGACATGGCTATCATCACATTTATTGCATTTCGCTGCCGCTGTTGCAAAATGAGATTGAATAATTTAATTTCTGCATCTGCCCCACTTTGAAAATTGTATTGATTGGCCACAAATTGCCATTCATTTTCATTGGCACACGGCCAAAAAGGCACGGGGATTTTACGATAGAAAAAAGTGATCGGTTCACCAGAAGTTGATCACTGTGAATTGACCCATGCGATTTGATCGGAAAAGCCACGCGACTGAACGAGCGGAGTGAGCGATTTGAGAAAGAGGCGCGCGACCGGTGGGAAAATGGGGCGACGACGTATCAGCAGCAACAGCAGCAGCGGGATGACCGATGATCGACCGTGTGACCGTTTGCACCAGACAAACGATCGCCCGGCGAGAGAAGGTGACCCGCTGACCTGACCCAGACGGAACGGTCGGCGAACAGCCGACCGAATGAGTCGAGAGCGACTCTCGACGACGCCCCAGGGGGGGGGGGGGGGAGTCGTAAATGTGCCCCGGGGGGGGGATAGTTAGTTGTTCATTGTCGCTGTTTTGCAAAATTATTAGGGATGATCGGAATACAATTTTAGAAAAGTTAAAGCGTGCCGCCGTCAAAATGTGGAGAAAAAGAGCAGAGAAAAGCATAAATTAAATTTATTTTATGGGAAAAGGAAAAAGAAATCTATGAATAAAGCATATTTATTTTTCATCAAAATGAAAAAAGAAACAATCGAAGCAAAAGATGAAAAATGTAAAATAATAAAGACATAAAAATATAATATAAGCACATAAAAAGGAAAATGAATTGATTTAAGAAATTTAAAAATGGGAGAGGGGGGGGGGGAAAGAACAAATGAAAATGAATGAATCACCGGGGGGGGGGGGGGTTAAAAAGGGGAAGAATTGGCCATAAACGAATTAATAATAAACAGTTTCTAAATTTTAAAATAGGATAAAACGAAAAAAAGGCAAAAAAGAGGGAGGGGGGGGGGGGGGGGGGCAGGGGGTTGGCCGAGGGTGGCGACTGATGGAAGGGATCGATCTTTTCTTTTTTTGGGGGGGGGGGGCGATTGGGGACTGCCCCCCCCCCCCCCCCTCCACGACGAATGCGCGAGACAAACAGTGAATGGTTGGGTGGGTGGAAGAAGCAAGGCAAGAGATGGGCATGTTTGTGTTTGTTTGTGTTGACTCATCTGACCTTCTTCCCCCTCCCCCCCGGGGAAAAAGGCAACAAAAATTGGCAAAGCATGGAAAAGCGGATGAAAAATAAATGTTGCTTTTTTGAAGTGCCTATTAAATGAAGTGCATAAGCAAGTGGGGAGATGTGAAAGTGCGACGATTTGCGTGCCTCGGCTTGGCCAATGTTAAAGCACTGATCAGTCGATTAAGCATCCATCCGCTCAATGCCACCCGACTGATCCGATCACTGCTTTGCTCTGGTGATCAGCCCCTTGGCCTCGTCCCTCTTCGTCCTCCGCCAGTGCCGGCACTGCTCGACGGCCCCGCGGCACAGCCGAGCAAATTGCGAAACGCTTTGCGAAATCGCTTGTCAAAAACGGTGTAAATGAGCGGGTTGAGGGACGAGTTGAGGTAGCCGAGCCAAGTGGAGAGAAACATGGCCAAAAGGTGAACGCATTGGCCACCGCCGGACAGCAAACAGACGGCATTTGACAAATGCAAGGCGAAGAAGGGCACCCAACAGCAGAGGAACACCGCTGAAACACGGACGGAGGTGACAAAATGCCAAAAAACGACAAACACATTGAGAAATGCCAAAAAATGCCAAAATGAGTCGGTGCCCATTTTCCGTTTGCTCCTCCCGCAATAACCAAAAATGGCAAAAAAAATAATAATGCCAAAAATGTCGGTGCCCAATTTCCGCTTGCTCCCCCCGCAATTACCCAAAACGACCGCGAGTGTTACGGTCGCTTTTTGTTCACGCCGCATTTGACGCGTCGCCCGCTTCAGCAGTGCGCGAGACGGCTTCCGCCCTTCCTCGATGATCTGAATTTCGAAGATTTCTTTTAAATTTTGGGTTTAATTGCTGCAAATTCCTTACCGGGACCAGCGATCGTCGGAATGCCTGGCGAATGTACCGCAACGGGGAGGAGGAGAAGGTGGAGGACGCGCAGCTGGTCTTCTTCTTCGGCACTCCGGTCACGGTGCTCGCCCGCTGGCAATACGCGGCGGCGCCGTTCCTCCGCGGCACTGTGCCGTTTTGGCCGTTGTGCAACGACTCGCCGTCCTGGCCATGGCCCGTCCTGGTGCCGCCGCTGAACTTCTCTACCATGCTAGTGTTGATGCAACTGTTCCGGCGTCGATCAGGGTCTGCGAAGCAGCAGTTGGTGGCGCCGCTCTCCAGCAAGAAACGGTAGGACGAGGAAAGTCCCGCGCTGCTTTCGCCGCCGGCGTCGTTCCATTCCGACGGCGACTGATCCCCGTCCTTTTGATCACTTTGATCACCGTACTCGGATTGATTAAAATTCAGCTGATTATGACGTTGATTGCCCGAGTCGTTGGTGTTGGTGTTGCTGCCGTGCCGTCCTGGCTGCGAGCGGCTGCTAATCCGAACGGAACGACGAGCATCGCCGCCTCGGCCCGTTGTTCTGTTGTGATGGTCAACTGCTGAAACGACGCCGACAGTTGTGGCACTTTCGAGCACTGAAAATGATAATTTTTGGGAAGGGGAGAATAAAGTGATCTATGGTGAAAAAAGCAACAAAAAAAAAAGTGATCAGAAAAGCGAACAAAACCAAAAAGCCAATTTTATGGGCAAATTTTTTTTTTTTTTTTTTTTGCATAGATTCATTAAAAATTGTTGCTTTCTCGGGTTCGGAAAGTGATTAGTCCGTTATCAGGAAAGAAGAGCGACCAACAGTGATCAGCAAATGTTCGACCCCATTGGTCAACGTGCCCCCTTCCCTACCTTCGACCAATCGCGGCCCGTCCACAATGCCAAACCCTCCGGCGATCACTCTCCGCTGGCCCCTCGTCCATTGGATGAGCCGTGCCAACATTGCGCCGCACTGCTTGTGCCGCTTCTGTCGCAGCTGTCGTTGTTGCAGGAGAAACGGCGGTGCCGCGCCGCATCCGCCGCCGTTGCGAAGTGCCAAAGTGGCACCGGTGGAAAAAGCGGCGCATTTTGTCCCGGATTTAGCGTCTAAAAGTGCTTTGAAGTGGCAGAAAGGCACACTTTGCCGACCTTTCGCCACTTGTCGCGCGGTGCTTTTCTTTTTCCGTTGCTCAATGTTTGTGCCAAACGTTGGCGATCCCGCAGCGGTAGTGCCATTGTCATTATCATTACGATAATTATTATAGTCGGCACCATTTAGTCGATCATTGTCGGTGCCATTGTTTTTGGCACCATTTTCGTCTTCCTTCCCGACAATGACAACCCATCCCGCGCAAGAAGCACACGCGCTTCCATCGGCTGACAACCGCCTAATCCGTTGCTGCGTTTTGATGTCCGTTGGGTGCCGTTCCGAGTGCGTTCGTCGCATGCCGAAATTGCCCTGCCCACCGCTTCGATGGCATGGCATTTCCGTTGCCCTTTTCTGCTGCTTTTGCGTCGTCGCCGTTCGCCTCACTGTGCCGCGTTTGCTGCTGCCATTTCGCTGTTGCATTTTAAGTGCCTCGGCATTAAATGACGATGGATCAGCCGATTCTGCTGCTTTTCCATTTGACAGGCCAACACAACGGCGCGTGTCGTCGGGAGTCGACTCGTCACCAAGCAATAACTAATGGGGTAATTAATGAATTAATTAATTGGTTGGGAATGGGTTGACACTCACGGCACTTTTGTTGCTGTTGCTGTTATTGTGGTCCTCGTTTGGTTGTTGTTGTTGCTGGTGTTCGTTTTGGTCGATGAATGGGAAGCACTCCACCAACTCGTCGCCGAAACTGCTGCACAAATGCACGGGGGAGAGCGAAGGCGGCCGTTCCTCGCCGTCCCCCTCATTAAGGCCCTTTGTGGAAGGTTCCGCCGTGGCAACAACATCTTTACAGAATTGCTCCTGGCCGCCATCATTTTCGAGCAGTACCCGTTCAGTCACTAGCACCGTTTGCGTTTTGTATGTCTCCGATTGGACTTTTTGGCCGTTTTAGTGACTCTTGCCTTTGCTGTTGGCATTTTGTCGTGTCCGCCTTTGTCTGCTGTTCCTCGGTCACTTCGCTTTCCCCCCGTGCCATTGTCGTCCGTTTCGTCGCCTTTTGTGTCGTCCCATGCGGCGCCGTAGTCGTCGTCTGTCGTTGCATTACAGTGGAGGGCAAAGTGTTGCAGCGGCGCATCAGTCGCAGCGTTCGCTTGCGCCGCCACCCCTTCACGCGACGTTCCGCGTCCGTCAAAGCGGTGGAAGGCAACTGAAAGGGGAGCAAAAGCATGGCTTAAATCACATCTGATCAAAATAGGGTTTGGATTTGCTTGCTGATCACTTAGTTACTTGGTCTGAGTCTTTTTGCGCTTAAAATGCCAATTTTAATTAAAAGGAAAATGAAAAGGAACTTTTTCTGATTGATCATCTGCCGATCATGAGCTGATCAGAAGCGATTAGGATTAAATAAACAGTTAATTAACATTGATTAATGAATTGAGTCGGCAGGGAAGAAACTGAAGAGATTCAGCCGATTTCCGATTAATTTGTCATCAAAATGCCGGATTTTCTGCTCGAGGGTTGAATCTTACTGAGACCCTATAGCCGAGAATCTCGGTCCCAAATTGTTCGGTTCGTCCTTGTGTTCCTCTGCTTTATGTACCTGCAGTGGGTTCATCGGTGCCGTCGCGAATGGCATTGCCCCGCCGTTCATCATTAAGCCGAAGGTGGGCCTTCGCTGGTGCTTTTTGTGGCACTCTTGCGCCACTTGCGCCGCCAAACCGCGCTTGTCGTTGCGGTGCCAATGCGCTCGTCCGGCGGCGGATTCGCCCGCGTCCACCGCTTCTTCGTCCTCCTCCTCCTCGTCATCGTCCTCCTCTTCGTCTTCCTCATCAGAACGACTGGCGGTTGGGAAGGAGGAAGTCTGAAGAAGCAGAAGGGCGAATTAGGGGAAATTAGCACCAATGAAGCAAATTTGGGATAACCAACGAAATTTGCAGCAATTAAATTTAAACGATTTTAACTTTAATTATGGGCCAACAATTCAAAAAGTAATTAAGCATGCCAATGCCAAAGTCCCACCTGAATGCTCAGCTCCAACAGCAGCTGATCCTTTAGATGACTGCGCGCGATTTGGCGTGCCTACAAATAAAATAAATTTTTTATATAATTTTTTTAATTAAAAATGATGCCATTTTCGCGCCGCCCATCAGTGCGTTGGAGATCAGTGCCGTCTCAGTCCCGCTGAGTGCGGCGTGTCGCTTCCGCGCGGTGCGTGCGCTTTCGCGTTCGCGCAATCGCCTGAACACCACCGCGTACAGCGCAATCATGGCCAAACAGGGCAAAAAGAAGGACAACACCGAGGAGCTGATCATGAACACTGTACAAATTGGGGCATGGAAGTGATCTGGCCAAGACTGATCAGATGATTGGGAGAGTGATCGAAGTGGAATGGAGAGGATATGGATGATTGGACAGGATGTTTGACCCGGCAAGGAACACAGATCAGATAAGATAGAAGTGTTCGGAATACACGGCGAAATACGAGTGAATGGACGAAATTGATAAGGATGAAATTTAATTGGGCGAGGACTGATCAGATGAGTGGGAGATGGCGAATATGAATGATTAGACATGATGTTGAGCCGGCAAGGAATACAGATCAGATACGATTAGCTAGCGACGAAATAAGAGTGATTGGTCGATGTTGATAAGGAAGAGAGGTGATCGGGAAAGGATTGATCAGGTGGATGAGTGAGGGTCGTTCGGTTTTTTTTCAAAAATTTTAAATTCTTTGGATGTCTTTAAGTTCAATAATTAATTAATTTTTAGATTTTGATTGGCAAAGAGATCGGCGGATGAGTGGTGATAGAATGATGGAGAAGTGTTGATCACTAATTATATGTTTCATATTGTCCATAGTATTGTTTTTAAATGATTGATTTGGGCTTCATCATTTGCCTGGGTTTGTGAATGCGCACTCGTGTTCACTCTCAATGTGATTGGCACCTGAACACAATTTGCTAATTTATCAGAATTGTGATCAAATTTAGAGCCATTTGTCCAACCCACCGAAGGCGAGCGGAATGGCCACGGAGATGGACACGGCCCAAACCAAAGCGATGGACACATAGGCACGGGAATTGGTGCCGATTTGACAGTACGCCAACGGGTGGGAAATGGCGATGTAACTGTAGGAATACTGTAAAAAGCTAACTCATCAGTCTAACAGTACCGGTCGAGTGAAATGGCCAACAAATTCAGAATGGAGGCGGTCGAGCAGGCCACGTCCGCGCCGATGTACAAATTGCACAGAGTGGGGCCCAAGTCCCAGACGAAGGAATTCCACTAAGAAATAAGTGATTAAATGGACTAATGAACAATAATGATGATAATTAGTAATGAGCGAATCAATTAGGAAACAATTATATAATTATTTAAATTGACTAAATAAAGTAACAGCAGAAAATATTGCACCTCGTAATAAACCGCAAAAAACATAACGCACAGAGCAACCAAAAGGTCGGAAATGGCCAACGACACTTAAAAAGGCCAACCAAATATTTAGTTGATCAATTACACGTTTTCATTATTAATTAGTGTTTGATCACCACCACTCACTGATCAGCAAATTGGTGACGTTGCGCAAGGATTTGTCGCGGCACACCGCCAAAATGACCAACGCATTTCCGAAAATGGTCATCAGCGGGACAAATGCCAATGCCAACGCGTACGGGTTGTTCTCCTGTCATGTGAGGACGGGAATTAAACAAATGATTAAGCAACAACAATTAAAGGAACTAATTAGTGGAATAAAGAAAATTAATTGGTGCCGGTGGGGGATAATTAAAAAACAGCCATCCATTATTATTGAAAAATGAAACTCTAATTGCCTAAATTTATAAATGATTTATGAAATATAGACTCATCGGCTGACCACTTGGCCCATGCCATCCGCTGGTGCCAACAACGACGGCGGTGAGTCTGAGTTTTCGGCGCCGGCGGTGCCATTGCGCGACGATGCCGACGCTGTTGCTGGTGCTGCTGCTGTTGTTATTGTGCCAACGGCGTAAAAAGTCATTCACAGCACCAACAACAGAACAACAATGGGATAATTAATGTCGATTTGGCCGTCGTTTCGTTTCATTGCCTTTGGCAAAATGTCGCAAATTTTTGCCCCGCGGGGATTTGCCGGTGGCAGTAATTATTGTATTATTTATTTGAAGGATTTGAGTGTTTGGCGTCGACCGAAGGGCATAAATTATGCTAATAGCAAAAGCGCAGCAAAGGTGGGAACAAAGAGAAGAAAGGGGGCCGAAGGAATGCCCTAAAGGGAGGGGGGAGGGATAAATGAGAAAATGGCCAATTGAAGGTGGGGGGAAGAAGCATTTCCAGGCTCCATCGTTCCCATCTTCAATGCTTTACCTGTGCTGCTTTATGCGTGCCCTTTTGGGAGCGATGAAATTCGAAGGCCGACAAACGAAAGGGCCGAGGGAGGGGAGGCGAATTAATGTCGTCGAGGAGGGCACTCGCTGGAGGCAATTAATTGGTGCCAATGCCGGAGGGGCGACGGACGGAAATTAAATGAGGAATAGACCCGACGGACGAACAAACGAACGGACGACACGAGACGGGGCCGGGGGGAGGGGACACTGAAAATGGGCTCAATTTCCCTTTGAACAAAACGCTAAATTGAGGAGGATAGAAAAACAGACACGTGGATAGATGGAAAACGAGTTGGGGAAAGATTAGCTGAATTGGAGAGGTGGGCAGAGAAAGAGAGAGAAAAGAGTGATTGGAAAAATTGGAGAGATAAAGGGAAGAAATAATACGCAATTGGAGACCGACAAAGAAAGGGGAGAGAGAAAGAGAGAAAAGACTGATTGGAAAAATTTAAAAGATGAAAAAATATGGAAAGAGAAGAAATAATGCGCAATAGGAGACGACAAAGAAAGGAGAGAGAGAGAGAGAGAGAAAGGGATAAAAATATGCCGGGAAAGCGTATCAAAGATTGGCCAATGGCAATGATCAGTCAGTCACCAGTGATCGGTCACCTACCAAAAAGTGTCGGACGAATGTGCTAATTTGTTAGTTGGAGAACAATTTGAAGGGGGGCCAATTAGCAGAAGGAGATAAAATGTGCCGTTGTCTGTTTCTGTTCTTGGCTATACAAAGTTGTTGTTATTGTTGGCACAAGTGATGGAGGTGGACGAAGTCTTTGGCAGAATGCCGTTGGAAGGCGGCGGCGGGGCGGCGATGATTGGCACCGAAATGCCGGCCAAAGCAAAGCGTCTGAAGAGGGCACTTTAACACTAATTAAGGACTCCTCCCCAATGGAATTAAATTAAATCTTTTTTTTTTTCATTTTGCGCGTGACAAATGAATTCTGTTGTTTTTTTATTTTTGTATTATTTTGAATGATCTCTCATCAAATAATGAAGCAGCAGAAAATTAAAATTGATGAATGAATTTTGGTGTAAAAAATTTACACGGCACGTGCCAAAACAAAATTAAATTGAAGTGCAATTTGTCGTGCCAAGCGACACCAAAAAACGCCTTTGGTCGAAACGAAAAAATGAAAAAAAAATATTTTGTTATGGGATGGGGAAAGGCAAATAAAATTAATTAGGATGCCATGTTTTGAAAATGCCAAATTTAACGGCACGAATTGAGTTGAGTTGCTTATTGAAAAAGGGAATTCGATTTTGATTTTAATTGAAAAAGCCAAAATATCAACCAAAATTGCTGAATAAAGCCCACTGAATTCAGGTAAATTTTAATGAAAAATACAAAAATTTAAAATTTAAGAAAAAAACATCTGAATTTGGCATAACGAACAGAGAAGCGGAGAGAAGGGCACTTTGGCTTTAAGAAAAGTGACTGAATGGCGTGCTTAAGGAACTAAAAATATTTAAAAAATGTTTGAGTTCGCCTCGGGGGTGGGAAAGGTACAAATTTGGAACCATCGCCCCCCCCCCCCCCCCTCCATGCACAAGAACGGCACAATGGTCCAACAAATGAACGGCCGAACGGACAACGGCACGGCACCCGCTTTTCCCTTCTTTGTTCTTCCCACCGGCCCACCCTTTCCAATTTCTGTGCCAGGAAAGCACATCTTCTCATTCAGTTCCAAATGTCGTGCCTTGGAAGAAGGGCAAATGGCCCATTCGGGGAAGAGGGAAAGGTGCCGAGAAAGAAGCGGGGAAGAAAGGTGTTCGGGAAAGGACAAAAGAGAGGTGGCGGGGGGGGGGGGTATGGAGCGGATGAAGGACAGCGGCACGGACGGGGAGAAGAGGGAGGAAGTCGGGGATTGGATGGGAAGGGATTACACTGGTGGGATTGGAAAGTCGGTTCTGGGATGGCACTGTCCCTTCGTCTTTCCCCCGTCCCGTCCGAGATGGCACTGCCCCTTTGTTTTTTCCCCGTCGGGGATGGCACTGTCCCTTCGTCCTGTCCCCGGGGATGACACTGTCCATTCGTCTCTCCCCCTTCGGGGATGGCATTGTCCCTTCGTCTCTCCCGTGTCGGGGATGGCACTGTCCCTTTGTCCTCCCCGCCCCCTCCCCCATAAATACGAGAATAGTGGGATTTCGCTTCCAAGAGGGCCGGCCATTCAGTGCGGTGACGCGGGGCTCTTCTGCCCGGTCCAAAAAGCACTTAATTCACTTATTTTGGACGGAAAAAGCGAAATTGAGTGGAAAACCCCCGAAAAGAGAAAAGAGGGGGACGCCAGAGGGGACTTTATCCCATTCCTTTGGGGGGGGGGGAAATTGGTGTCCGACGGGGAGGGCATTTTGGGCACATTTTTTTGGACGGCATGTGAATTGAATTGGATTTTGGGGTCGGAGACAAAAACTAATTTGGGAACGAATGAATCCCCGGACGAAGAAAGTAAGTCATGATTTGATTTGAATTGACCATGCGGTCCGGATAATTTGTCAAATTGTTTTAAAGGCGGAACGGACCATTAAAAAGGGAAATGCCAAGAAAAAAAAATGTGTCCGAGGGATCGGAGGGATGACGCAACATTTCCAAAGCCAAACATTAATCCAATCAGCTTTTTCCGTTAAATCTTTTCCAATTTCCTCCTCTATTTTTTCGCTAAATTTTAAATTTTAATAAATTTCGAAATTCATTTCCATTATTTTCAAATTTTGCTTTAAAATTTCCATCAACAAATTTCAAAAATCAATTTCAAAAACTCGAGTTTTTCTCGCCCACTTTCGCTGTTTTTCCGCCGCACTTCCGCCGGTCAGAAGGAAGGCGGAAGCGGCGCCCGAAACTGCGATTGCGGCGGCGATGCTCCGCTTGGGCTGCGGTTGCGTTTTGCCCGCGGCGCACGAGGCGGACACGCGGCGCTGCTGCAGCGACAAATTGCGCTTGCGACTGAGCAAAAGCTGCTGCTGTTGACGACGGATCAGCTCAACGTCGACCAACACGAGGGAATAACTGAAGAGGGAGGAGAAGTGAAATGGCAGAAAAATGAAGGGACAGACAAACAAAACACTCACTGATCAGAGGGGGGGGGGAGGACAGAAAGTGATCAGAAGAGGGGACAGAAAGTGATCAGAAGAGGGGACAGAAAGTGATCGGAGAGAGAAAGAGAGTCAATGGATAATAGTGAGTTATAAAAGAGTGATCAGTAGAAGAGCAGGGAGTCAGAAAAGTGTCCAAAGGGGAAAAGAGATTGTAGAACCAAACAAGTGATCTCCGAGAGTCAATTAGTGATCGGAGAGGCAATTAGTGATCAAAGAGTCAATTAGTAAAAAGGGAGTTAATTAGTGATCAGTGGAAGAAAAAGGGAGCCAGAAAAGTGACCAAAGGGAAAAAGTGATCATCGAACAAAACGAGTGATTTGAGAGTCAAAACAATGAAAAACAAGCCGAACAATGCTTGAGCGATGATCTCGACTTGAACGATCGGACAATTTCTCTGCCCGTAAGCCAATTGATCATTTTGATATTTGATCAATTTGACCGTTTGCCAATTCGTAAATGCTTTTCCCCTCTCTCTTTTCTCACCGTTTGCCGCCGTGCAAAGTGTTCGGCTGCGCTTGTGCAACAAAAAGAAGCCGAGAGGAGAACAGTTGACGCACAGTCAGCCGAAACTGCTCGGACATGGAGCAGTAAATGAAGAATTGGAGGGGCGAAGTGAACACGATCAGCAAATTCCTTTTAAAAAAGGGGGGGGGGTAATTAGGAAAAAGCATTGGTAATTATGAAAAGGCATTGCCAATTGGGAAAAAGCATTATTGATTTGGGAAAGAAAGTAATTAAAAGCAAAAAGAAAAGTTTTTCGAGGACCGAGATTCTCGAGCGTCGCTATTAATTACCAAATTTGCAAAAATAATGTATAGCGGCTTCCCCAAGTTTTTTGGCAACATTTTAAGACCGGAAATCACCTATTATATTTAAGAGAAATGAAATATTTTTTCGGTGGCACCCAAAAAGCCGAAAAAGCGTCGCATTTTGGCATTTGTTTTGTTGTCCACGTCCATCCAGCAAAATTCATTCATTCATTTTTCACGCATTGTTCTCTTCCTCTACCGCACACAATTCTTCCGTGAAGTGGCATCCCTCCGAGGGAAGTGCCAAAAGTTTAAGGGGGGGGGGCGAAGACCCGAGACTCTCGAGCGGTGTTTGGCACCGGGGGAGGGCGGGGGCGGCTTTTGCAATTATTCATTGTTATCATTTCGCAATTAAACAAAATTATAAGCCACAAAAGTTTAAACAAACATTTTACAGAAAAATGGAAATTCCAAATATAAATGAATTAAAATGGAAATCCTTCCAATTATAATTGAATTTATGCGAAATAAAAATAATTGAAAATTGTTGAAAATTATATTACCTGATGATCAGTGTCACATTCAGCACGCGATAGGCATGCGGCGTATTCGGCACAAAATCAGTGGCCAACAAAAGGTGCAGGGTGAAGATGAACGCGGCGGGGAGCTGAACAGAGAATGGGGGCAAATTGATGAGACGCTAATTATGCAAGAATAACTTTAAGGCAAAAATGGCAGTTGGAATTTGATTTTTGTTTTTTGGCATTGGCATTTCGCTCGCTTTGATTTTCCCTATTTATGCGCTGTCGTTAAAGCAATACATATTTTTGATGCTTCTTGTTCGCATTAGCATCTTGCCGCTCTACGGGTTCACGTGACCCAACTTCCGTCCGGGATTTGCTTACGGAAAATGCACTCCAATGGCACGGAACGTGGAATTTTGGCACCCGAGGAGAAATCATCACCAAAAAATGACGGCACTTATCCACAATAAAGCTTTTTTCGCAGCTGGGGAAGGAGCATTGGCAGGAACAAACAAAGAAGGATCGAAAGAAAGCAGAAATTGGGGGGGGGGAAGCAATTTTGGCAGGAACAAACGAAACAGCGGCCGCATTAATCACTGCTAATGAATGACCTTTAATGAACGACGACGGATCGGACGATGCCTAAGGGCATCCCCCGAGGGCATGAAATGATCAAATTTCCGAAATTAGGCGTGCCTGACATTGTGATAACATATATGTAATGCCCTAACATTCCCTCCCAAAATCCTTTTAATCTCAAAATTAGCCAAAAACCCAACAGACGTCGTCCCCCCCCCCCACTCAAACAGATTGAATTTTTGGCACTCCCCCCCCCCTCCCCAAATTGTTGTGCCACTTTTTGTTCCCCGCGGGGCAATGCTTTTTATCCGTGGGTCTACCGGGGGAGGAAGAAGAATAATGTCCATGTGCATCCATTCCATTAGCATTGGCTGCCTGCTGCTGATGAATAATTCGGGGGTGGCGTGGGTCCCTCCTCCCTCCCCCCCCCCTTTTCGCCTAAAAATTTTCCGTGCGTTTTCCGTCCGTCCGAATTCCAACAAACAGCAGCAAAAGGCATTTTGTGCCGGAAAATGTTTTTATTTGCCGCCCCCCCCCCAAACATTTATTTTATATGCGCGGCCATCGATAGGCCCCGGGGGGCGGGGAAGCGGAGAACAGATGAATACAAACAGAAAATGTAAACGAAATGTAATGAATATTTGGACATTTTAAGCGGGAGGGGGGTGGGAGAAATGACATCGCATCGGATTCGAATTTGGGAAAGAACGGAATGGAAAATGGCATTTTAGGGGAAAAAAGGGGGGGGGGGGGGCTAACACACAAATAATTTGGAATATGCCCATTTTGTCATCTTCCAGCAGTATTAAACCCAAGCTGGAGAAGCTTCACGGCATGTTTAAAAAGTGCCGAACTCAAACGGCAATTTTCTTTTATTTGGCACCAAAGATTCCGTCGAACGCCAAACTGTCCGAAGGGAAAGTGCCAAATTTGAAAAGAGTAAAAATCGCCTCTTTTTGAGGGGACAAATGACGAAATCGAAAGGACAAAACTGAGAAATGCATGAACAAGTTTTTGTTGTTACATTTATGGCACAGAATGACAAAAGGCTGTGGAAGAAGAAAATCGCCCAAAAAGGGGCCGTTCACTTCCGAATTGGCCCAACAAATTTTGTGGCCCTTTGGGGCGGCAGCAAAAATTTGAAATATGCCCCCGGGGATAATGCCAATGGTGGCGGAAGGAAACGCATAAATCCGGCACGGGAGCACCCATCAAAACAGTTGGGGGCACCACAGCGATTTAGGGGAAGGAAAAGGGCGGCATTTTCAATGGGAAAATGTGGAAAAAATTTGGAAAGGTAAAATTTAAGCAATCAAAAAATGCATATTTTGTGCATCGTAAAACGAATTTGTGAAGCTAATTTAAAAAACAGAGAAACAAATGGGACATTGAAAAGAATCAAGTCAACAGATACTGTAAGTTTAATTGGCCAAAGTGATCAGAAAAAAAAGATAATTTTGGAAATGAAACATTGGCACATTTTTTGGGATCCCTCAGCCGTTGGAATGAATGCCGCCGAATGATCGGCGGACGGTTGGGGGGGTAAAAGCAAAGCCATGGATTTTGTCATAGCAAATGGCTAATAATATAATGCAACAGCACAATCAGCAGCAACAATCGCCGTCCAATGATTTCTGTCATCCGATCTTTGCTGATCTGACAAATCCCCGCGAGGATTGGCCAAAGGAAGCGGCGGGCGGCTTAAGAGTTGAGCAAACAGCTCAAATGTCGCGGCCAACTTTATGGGCCATATGCTAAGCGCAAATGAATGAGCAAAGCGAATGGGAAACGAAGATGAATGAGAAGTGATCGAAGCAAATGATCACTGAAAGAGCGGAAGGGAGAAGGGAGGGCACTCGAAAGAGAGGCAAGACCAGTTTTGGCACTGCTTTATGTCTTTGTGAGTGTTCGCTCGAGAGTCTCGACCCTCCATGTATTTCGAAAAGCATTGACTGAAAGAGTTTAGGGACAACCGAATTACTTTAAAAGGATGGAAATTCAATCATAAAGACGATCAATCATTATCAGCTAGCTAATGAACGCATTTTGAGGCAAATAAATTAATTAATGGCTATTCATCAGATAATTGTCAAATGTTTGACAATTTTTGAGCGGTGCCATTCCAAAAATAAACAGTCAATTGCCCTTTTATTAATTCATAATAGCGCATAACCATCATTCAAATGATTAATGAATTGGCATTTGGCCAGGGAGGGGGGGGGCAAAAAAATCAATTTTTCAAGGGCCGAAAATTGCCGTCAAAATGAATGATGGCAAATGTTTTGTGCCGTGAGGGGACGTGCCGACGAAAGTTCGGCACCTCCGCCGGTGGGATGAGTACACGCTTAAATATATGCACATCATTTGGGCGGAAGCGAAAGTCAAACATCGGACGGACGGACCGACGGAGGGACGGGGGACACTTTTTGTCGGGGGGGGGCGAAGCCGTGGGAAAACATTTTTTAGGGGGGGGGGGGAAAATTAGGAGAAATGTTTAAAAAGAAAACAAAAATTTAAAAATTTTGCTAGGAGATAAAATACAATATTAAGAGGGAAGGGGTCAGCAGGTCACAAAAATAAATGCCTTTTTTGGCATTGTGCCAAAATTTTGGCATTTTTAAGAAAAAAAATTAGCAAAACGTAAACTTAAACAGAGAAACCAATTAAAAAAGGCTTTTGCCAAGTCGAAATTTAAACAAAAAAAAAAGATTTCAGGTCATTTTTTGCCGTCTTAGTGTTCCATAAAAATAAAACAAAGTGCCATTTTCGGGAAGAATTGGGCCAATTTGGCCAAATATCGCCGCTTTCCCCGCCCCCGAAACTCCGTGTGCCATCCCCGCAAAATCAGATTATCTCCGACTCACTTTTTGTGTAAGGAAACATTTGCCCTCCGTCCCTCCCCCTTCTTCTTTTGGCCCTATAGTCAATTGGGTTTTGTGCCGAACATTTCAAAACAAAATAAATAGGCACTAATTTTTTAAATTAAATTTTAAATAAATAATTGCAATTTAATTTTCCTTTTCCATTTCCGTTTTTCTCACCTCCAACAGCAAAAAAACGGTACAAATTGCCGTTAGCATTTTGCTGGTGGCCATTAGCGTCCGCCCACCGCCGCCGGCGCCGCCAATCCCCGCGGCGAATGTCGGCGGCGCGGCCCCGGCGCTGCCATTGGCGGCGCCGTCGCCGTTCGACGAGGCGGTGCCGCTCCACGAATTCGTCCGCTTTAAACCTAAAAGATTGGCACTGCGGGCGCCGGAGATGAACCTGCAAAAATGAACAATTATTATTTTTTGTTTCTAAGACTCAATTAGCGTGTAATTAGTTTATTACCGTGCCGATATGCTCCCCTTTTCCCCTCCCTTTGGCCCGTCTCTCAGTGCCGTCGTCCCATTTGTCTCCCCGGCGGCGTCGCCGGTCGCCCAACTTCGCCGTCGCTGTTCGGCACGACGGATGGTCCGAATGAGTACAATCTGTGCGCAAAAACAGAACAAAATAAAGAATAGAAGAAACAACAAATTAAAACGGAAAAAAGCGAAAAGAATGGAAATTAATTAAAAATTAATATTTAATAATTTGTCAAATTTAATTTGGACGATTAAAAAACCGCAAATTCCTTCGCCGACATAAAATAAAAGTGATTCCAAAAAAGGAAGCGATCATTTTGAATCTGGGCTTAAGATAGATTAAATGAATTTTCAAAAAATAAAAAGCGGCATTTTCAAGGGCGTTCTTGGCTCCCAAGGACAAAAGGACAAAACCTCGACTTAGTCTTTGTTTTCTCCTTACAGTGAATATCAAAAGCAATGCGCACGGAAGCGCGTGGACCAATGCGACGCGAAACCAATAATGGAGGGCGAAGAACGCGTTGACGCCGACGCCGTGCCGAACCCACGCGGAGTAGCGCAGCAGACACATCGTACGGCCGGGCGCGATGTGCACGCGTTCCATGTACTTGCCGAACAGCTCGGGCAACTCGGTAAGCACGGAACACTGAGGGAAGGGAGAGGGGAAAGTGCCGAGAAAAAAAGGCCAAAAAGAGAGAGACGAGAGGGGAAATTAAAATCGAACAAAAAATATTAATATTTAATAATTGTTTAACTTTACCACATAATTAAGTATAATTTTTTATTCCCAATTTGGGGTTCAAAAAATATGGAAAATGACTTTTTAAAAAAGCGTTTTCCCATCCAACTTTGGCATTAAAATTTTTAAAATCATAATTAATTATGAAATTGAAATATTTTAATTATTTTTACTTTTGTCTCACCATTATTATCGTCGCCACCGCTCGCCTTGTTCTGCAGGGTGTACAAATGCGGTGCACCTGTGCCGTGCCATTCATTCATTTTGAAAACATTTCGCATTGATTTGGCCAAATTACCAATTAAAATTATTCGCAATTTCAATTTTTTGGCATAAAATTCATTAAATTTTTTTTATTTATTATTATTTTGCATTGTTTTATGCTTTTCTTTCCCAATTTTACCTGCGACGGCACACAAACGTACACATAGCGCTGAACGGCGAGGAAAACACTCAGCCAAATGGCACTGGTGTGCCATATGGTCGGAATGATTTGGGAGAACAGCGGGTAAACACGGCACCAAAAGGCGGGCAAACCCTGGCAAAATTTGAGGGAGGGATTTAAATAATTAAAATTTAAAATTTTAATTTATTAAAAAATAAAAATATTTAATTTAATCACTTCGTCCGTTTGGTCCTTCTCAAAGCCGTGCAACGTGTAATAGTAAATAAACCAAGGGATGGAGCTGAGACCTAAAAAATTTTAATTAGCAATAATTAATTACTTTCTCTCGTTAATTACCCGTCAAAAGGTCGGCGACGGCCATCGCCAAAAGCACAAAATTGGTGGGCGTCCGAAGGTGCCGTTGGGAGAGCACAACAACAATGAAAGACTGAACAAAATGGGGGGGGGGGAATTGAAACGATGGAAAATAAAAATTAAAAATCACACATTAATTGCTGTGGTAATTAGCACCAAAATTGGCATCAAAAAACCGTACAGCGGAAGACCGTACTCCTAAAAAAATTGGAAAATGGGAGAAGAGATTGGTGGGGGGATTAATTTCAAAGTGAATTTTAAAAAGTGAAATTTCAAAAACTTACCAATGGCACCGCCCGGCCGATGTCCACCACAAAGTAAAGGCACTCGTCGTGGCAATCGCCGTCGCCAATGGGCAGAATGGTGATCTGGGAAACATTCTCCAAAGTTGGAGCCATTTGAACTTAAATCTGAAACTTTTTCAATTATTTTTTGGTAAAATTGCGATGAAAAAGAGAAATGGCAAAAAAGGGGAATGATCGCAAATTTAAAAATAAATCCAAGCAAATCACAGAAAATGGCAGACAAATAATATCCGATCGAAAATGAACTGATCAGACCATCAAACAGCCAAATCTCGAAGATCAGAAGGGATTATGCACAGTGAAGCCAAATCGCAGTCAACTAATAATCTTGGCTCTCTATGATGCTTTATCACTTTTTGTGCCCGGAGGGTTCGTGCCATTACAAAATATTATTTCGAAGACGCCGCCAACACATTTTGGCAATTTTTGGCCTGCTGAAAGGCTCAATCCCCGGGACTTATTTGTGCTTTTACGCCGTACAAATATAAAAGGGGCCGATGGGCTTGTCAAGTGTGAAGTGCGGCATCACTCAACTGAAGGGCAAACCGACGACAAATGAAACTTCGCTTTTCTTTTCCATTTTTGGCATTTTTTGCGTTTCGCAACTTTTCATTTATTGGCCAATTTTTGCGAGTGCTCTCCCAAAAGGGAAAAGAAATGAAATGCCATTGCATCAAATAATAAAACAAAAAATATTAAAGGATGTCATGCATCCAAAATTAAATTTTTAATTTAATTTAAAAATGCCATTGCCAATTTTTGTCAATTCATTCACTCAAAGAACCGATGGAGGGAAACGAAGCGAAACGAACGAATGGAAAAAGCGGGGGAAGGGGGGGGGGAGATGCGCTTTTGGCAACAACCCTTCATTTGAAGAAGACCGAAGAACAAAGTGCCAATCAAACCGTTTTTTGTGCCTCGGGCAATGCCAAAAATTCGATGAAAAACTTAGGCAAAATGTGCCCACACGTCCCTTAACAAATAAGGGAAGTGAGTGAGTGAGTAGCCGCGCTGTACCTAATAAAGTATTTAGGAAGAGGGGGAGGGGACGAGAAAAAGCGAAGGAAAAAAGCAAAGCAAACGCATAGAGAGGGGGGGGGGGGGAGGAGGGAAAAGCATAGGGAAAAGCATAGGGGGAAAGAGGGGAGGGGGAGTGGGAGAGGGGAAGGGGGCAAATTGTCTTCCGCCCCCTCGGCGGAACTTCTCACTCACCGCCGTTACTTGGAGCAGAGCAGGAAAAGCACGGGAAAATGCATAGAGGGGGGAGGGAAAGAGAGAGGGGCAATAGCAATTAATTAATTGTGCCCGGAGGGATTCTATGGCCAAGTCGCAAATAAATGCAAAGAAAAAAATAGAAAAACTGATGTAATTAGAGGGGGAAATAGGTGGTCAAAAATGGAACAAAAATACAGAAAAGATTTGATTGTTTTAGGAGGGAAGAAAATGATGAAAAAAAGGAGAGCAAAGATAAACGAACAAAAAACATTTTAAATGCGCACAAAAAGCGGCAAAATTTGAGAAAATTAAATAATAATTTGGAATTAATTTAGAAAAGCAATGGGCTTTTATTTGTATTAAAAGTGCCAAAATCATCTGTCAGTGATGTCAATCAGCAGATAATTAATTAATTCAATAAGGGGGCGATAGAATGGCACTTAAAAAGAATAAAATAATGGCCAATAAATGAAAGAAAGGCGAACAAAATTTAAAAATCCAAATTTGGAAAGCAAAAATGCCATTCCAAAACAGCTGACTATCAATCATTGGATTAAATGGAATGAATGAATGGGTGCCCCCGGGGGAATTTGAGGCACAAAAAGCGCAAATTGAAACTCAAAAAGGAATTTTTGAAAAATTGAATAAAGGAGCCGAAAGCTCAAAAAGAGAAGATGGAGGAGAAGCATTGAATTGGCACGCAAATTCAGCGAATGTTTCTTTTGTGTTGGCAAATTGGCAATTGTGCCATTTAGAAAAAATACAAAATTGAAAACGGAATAATCGAAAATGAATATGGCCAATCTTCGCGTGGCATCGGCACTTTTGATAAGCCTTTTTATAGGCTTATTCTGGCACGGCCGACCTTTGGCCACAATGGCATCTTTTACATATAATGAGGCCACAACACTCTCCCACAAATACTCAAACCGCCGACAGTTGGGCCAAATTTGTCGCGTCGTGGCGTAATCCAATCGGTCGAAACGGGTGAAATGAAATATTTGAAGTAAAATTTGGCACCAAAAAAGTAAATGCCAAAATTCAAAAATTAATCCGTTCAAACAAAGCGAAAATCGGAAAATAACGACAGAATTTGACACCGAAAATATATTGTTGGATGGCAACCATTTGAGGAGGTCGAAGCCGCCGCCGAATATTTGTTTTTCTCGCGCATTTTCTGAGGGATGACTGTGCCGGGGAGGGAATTTTTTGGCCAATTTGCCAAACAATCCCAATTAGCGGCACTTTCTTTGGCCAAGCGAAGGGAGAATAAGCTTCATCTTCTTCCCGCCGTTGTTTTTTCTCCTTTTTCTATTGCTGTTTTTTGTGGCCACATTCATTCGTGCCACTTTCTTAAAATGCGCAAAATGCAAATGTTTTGGCATTCGTTGGGCCCAAAGTGATCTTTGCTTAATTTTGGTCTTTGTTTTTGGTCGAATTTTAAATTTTAAATTTCAAATAAAAATTTATTTAAAAAATTGTTTTTGAAGCAAATAATTTATTTTGCAATCGAATATACGGGAAAGTTGAATTTTTTGCGTGCCGCCGGGGTGTTGGGTCGCCTCCCTCAGCCGGAGGATAAAAGTGCCGAAAGAATAGAATTTGAAATTTGGCATTTCAAACAGATTTTTAATTTTAAATAAAAAAATATATACAGAAATGTAAGCATTATTATGTGTTCGCAACTAAGTGATTACATATGTGCCATGGCAAAAAAGTCATTGTGTTCCCATGGGGCAAATGATGTTAATTAATTCTTCGGCACCATAACACACATTTTCATTTGCATTCCGTCCACGGGAGGGGGGGGGGGGGGGGGGGGGGAGAATTCCATTAACGATGCTAATTAAGGGAAGAGGGACGACGAAAGGGGGGGGGGGCGGGCGGGTGAGAAGCATTTGGAGAAGCATTGCATTTGTAAGAGAATGTTTGGGGATGGGTGAGAGGAAGCGAAGGCGATAATGAGCAGCAGACGGATGCGGCGTTTTCAATGGAATGCTCATTAATTGGCTTAATTTGCTTAATTTTGGGTGATCTCATCCCTCTCCATTTTTGGCAGTTGCTTTGTTAAGCTCCTCCCCCCTTTTTGGCCATTTGTCCTTCTTATCCTACCAGTTTGGCCATTTGTCCTTCTTATCCTACCACTTTGGCCATTTGTCCCTCTTTTGCTCCTTTTTGATCATTTGTCGTCCCCCCCCCCTTTTTACCTTTTTTTTTTTTTGTTGCGCTACTCAAAATTTGGCGGAAAAGTCAATATTGCGGAGAATGTTTTTTGGTCGCGTCATTTGTATGCACAAAACGCCGCGGGGAATGGAAATGGACAAAAATAAAAAAAGAAAGGGGGGAAATGAAATTGAAAAAGTTTGAGAAAGAAAATAATAATTTTTTAAATTTAAATTTGCAAAATGTTCACTTTTAATTTGGTTTTTTGCCTTTTTCTGTGTTTGCTTTCTGTTGGGGTGCAAATCTGTGCAATTTATTGACATTGAGCAGCAATTTAATCGCTTTAACGAAGTGATCGCATTAAGCGGACGTAAGAAAATTTAATTGACATTTGAAAATCGATAATTAAATTTAATTAATTATTTTATCATTTAATTTGGCTAAATGTGTCAGATTGGGCAGGCTAATGTGAAGTTAAAGCTCAAAGTTCGACTCCCAAGCAATTTTTTTTTTGTTTTGCAACACAATGAACAAATAAATTTGAAACGACGGAAAAGGGCCAACTGTCAGCCGAAGAACGAATGGCCAAACGATTGACACGGAAAGAGTGAGTCAAACGATTGACACC
This sequence comes from Heterodera schachtii, assembly GCA_023374025.1. Taxonomy (NCBI): domain Eukaryota; kingdom Metazoa; phylum Nematoda; class Chromadorea; order Rhabditida; family Heteroderidae; genus Heterodera; species Heterodera schachtii. The sequence continues at coordinate 1,739,575 of SIJG01000002.1, read as the reverse complement.
TGATCAGAGTGATCACTCCTGAAAGAATTTTGGGCGATCGAAAATTCTTAAATTAAAAAATGAGTATTCGAAGGAAATTTTTGATGGGAGCTAAAAAGATTTAAATGGATGAATTGCCGATGATTTTCGAGAGTAAAAACTCGAGAAAAGTCTCGGTTATTTTTGCTTCCAAGCAATAATTTGAAACGTTTTTGACTTTATCGATTTCCAAAATGATCAAAGCAAAAAAAAAAAGAAAAATTAATTTAAAAGTTAATAAATTTTTCGTTTATTTAAATTTATCGCAAAATTCTTCTAAATTTGTTAAATGATTAAAAAAGAATTGCTCCATCTTTTGGTTCGCTGCTCAATGGTTGTTGCTTAATGTGCCGTGTTGGCGGTGCCTTCGGCCGTTTCGTCCATTTCCGAAATCGCCGTTTTTGGCCGCTCGAACTTTTGGCCCTTAAACAAAAATTAAAATCAACAACAAAAAATATGATTATTAAAAAAAATAATATATTTAATTAAAATCAAATTCAGTGAAACCAAGTTTTATTTTATTTAATTTGTCTTTTTGTAGAGCCTGGAATTTTGAAAAAAAAAACCCGGAACAGGGCTCGGATTTATGAATCGGACCCGGACAGGATTCCGGATCAAAAAGTCCTATTTTAACAGGACTCCGGATCATTTTGCATTTTCCAAAAAAAATACAGGGCCCGGACTAGGGCCCTGGGAAATCTTGGCTGATAATTAAATAATTTGTATTAATTGGACGCGTAAACACTGTAATAGAGCCAAATCCTCCTGTACAAGGATCATATTCTATCCAGGCTTTAATTTTTTGTTCCTTTATTTTGTTTTTAAGAAATTAGCATTATTTATTTTATTATTTTTTTTGCCTCGCCATTCTCTCCGCTGCGGCGGTCCCCGCGCCGAAAACGGTGCGGAAAAAGTCGCCCAACGCGCGGCGACGATGCCGCGGTCATCATCTGCCCTTCACCGCCACCCCCGCAGGGCATTGACACGTGCCGCGCGTGATGGCACACCGGCGGACGCGCACTGTCGCCATCAGTCGTGGCAACATTTCCATTTTTGTGGCATCGAAGCCGCTGCCGCAGGCGTAAAACGGCCGTTTGGCTGGAGACGGAGCGCAGATGCCGTGGTCCCTGAACACAACGCCAAAGGAATTTAAGAAAATTTTTAAATTTTAAGGAGTCGAGAGTCACAAAAGTCAGTGTTCTCGTCCAGGCCATAGGCCCTCCTCTCTTTTTTGGGCAAAGGTGTAGGATTGTGGTCCCGACGGAAAATAAACTTAAAAATTTTATTTTTGTTTTTCCTGGGGTGAAAAAATGTGCTGATTACGAATCTGAGCTCAGATTTTGCAAAATCACTGATTTTATCTATGATTTTTTATCAAGTACTTGGTTTTTCCGAAAACTTTAAGAAAATTAATCGGGCGTAAAAAACTTATACACAGAATTTGTAGCTTTCGAATGAGCTATTGAATGATTGGATAAGTTAAGTTGTTCGTTTTTTACGATTTTTGAAATTTAATTACTGGCCCTTACGGGTCATGTGAGACGGGGTCTGGGGTTCGAGCCCGCTTGGCAGCAGTTTATTTTTCAGTGAGAATTGATGAAAAATCATAGACAAAAGGATGGCTTTTGCAACTAAGTTTATATTCGTGATTAGAACATTTTTTCACCACAAATTCTTGTAAAGAAAATTTAAAAAATTTTGAAAAAAATCTACTTGATAAAAAATCAAAGATAAAATCCGTGATTTTACAAAACCTAAGCTCAGATTCATAATCAGCACATTTTTTCACCCCAGGAAAAACAAAAATAAAATTTTTAAGTTTATTTTCCGGCGGGACCACAATTCTACACCTTAGCCCTTTTTTTGAGACTCGTTCAATTTTGCCATTCAATCCATTCTCTCCCTCTGCTGGTTTCGGCATCGAATCGGTGATGTTAGAAATCACCAAAATTCCCGACCGAAATTTTTGTTTAGCTTTTTGCTGCAATTTTTGGTTGGCTTTTCCGACTTCGGCTGTTTTTTGCCGCTCCTCCAAAATGGCCTCGTTCAGAAATTGGTGTGAGGCGGAGGACAGGCGACAGTCGGGCGTTTTGTTCAGTGCCACGAATTCGCCAAGCCAACCGACGAGCGAATCGCGCAGAAACACTTTCCCTCCTCCATTCTTTGACATTTGGAAAACCAATTAGTGATCGGGGCAATTAATATAAAACTATTCTAAGTGTACCACCATTTCTCGAACAAATAAATAATTTTGAAATGAACCGATCAATGGTTGTGATCTATCACCAAATTCACCCCACCCAACCAACAATTTTGAGGCAGTCTCGATTGTAATTTGTTAATTATATATATTCTAAAGTGGAGATGATTTTGTTTGTTTATTGTTCCAAAAAAATACCAATGGGAGAAAATTTGGTATAAAGCGGAGAAGAAAGGGAATACATTCTTTAAAATTAAAAGAAAACAGAGAACAACTCAATATTGGGGGAGCAATAATAAGCAAACGAAGAAGGGGGGAGAACAAAACGGAGGAAATGCACTCAAATAAAGGATAAAGCTCAGACGAAACACACAAAAAACCAAATCACCATAAAAAGCGATAATTGTCCATATCCCCGCCCGTCGGTTCGGTCTTTGGGCCCCCTTCAGTCAGTGCTGCTGCTCCTCCTCGTCTGTGTCCGTCAAAAATTCGTCCTCATCTCCAGAGGAAGAGGATTCGTCAAAGTCGTCCTCATCCTCGTCGTCTTCCTCCTCGTCATCGTCTTCCGTCGTTGTCTCCCCAGCAACACTCGAATCTTCTTCATCCTCCTCCTCGGCGGAAGATGCCTTGGCCCTGAGATTCTGTTGTTCGGCAGCGGTGGCACTCGTCGTGCCCTTCTTCACAAGTTCGTCAGTTCGCTCCTTCTCATCAACTTCGCTGCTGCTACTGCTGCTGCTCTTGTCACTGTCCGACAGCACACCTTTAAGGGAAAACAATTTAATAATGACAGATTTTACAACATTCAAAACCATTTTGAAATTGGCCCGATGGGAAAAGCTCCGCTTCCGATGGCATGTCAACTGTGGCACCGTTTTTGCGGCAATAGTCGATCATCCTGTAAAAGGATAAAAAATGAATTCATTTTGTTAGGAAAAATGATATTTCAAAACGAACTCCTTCCAAGACGAGTCCCTCATCATCACTTTGGCATTTCCGACGATGATCAAAAGTTCTTCCGCACGAGTGATTATTGTGTTGAAACGCTAAAAGTTTTGAAATTAACAACAAGCTTTAGAATTTGTAAACACCTTGTCCGACATCAAAAATCCGATCGCCTCCTTTTCGTTGTTCCGAACAGTGCTGACAATGATCACCCGACGCTGGGAACCCTGGTAACGCTCCACGGTGTCCACAGTCACTCCCTTGTGTTCGGTGCTGAGTTTATGGCGCAGCCGACGGACCTAAAAGTGAACCAAAGTACTGAAATGATGGCACTTTTACAAATTTAAACGATTGGGGTAAGATAATTCACACTCACTTGGTAGTTGTAGGGTGTGACGACTCCGATGTCTGATGGTTTGACATGCAATTCAGTGCATACCCTTTTGACGTAGTCAAGGATAATGTCCTGCTCTCCTCGGTTAGCGAACGAGTGCCCGTCCATTTCCCTCTCTTCCGGTTCATTGGCGTGATGCCAAAGAATGGGAAAACCCTGAATTTTCCCTCTCTAATTATAATAAATTAGAAAATGTGATTAAGTTTTGTTAATGATTTTTGGGATGGGTTGAAATGAATATCACATTTTGGCTCTTTTTACATATTCTATGTGTCCTATTAGGTATGCAATTGTTAAACAAGTACTGAGACGACCTGCTTCGGTAATGCCTTCCACGTGGCGAGTGCGTCTCGCGGCTGCGCATCCTCGGGGACGTACATTTGGTTGGCGTAGAAAAGACGAGACGGCACATCGATGATGCTGGCATGGGAACGGTAATTGGCGCGCAACATGGTAACAATACGCCTGAAAGAGAAATAAAAACCAAATATTTGAGTGACAAAAATGTGTTTAAAGTCTACTTACGGGTCATCTTTGTAATTCGGGTTGGACTCGTAGCGTTCGATCAACGAGGAACTGATGCCAATCTTCTTGAAATAGTCGACCATTTCAACGGGGCCCAACTGACATGGGTCACCGGCCAAGACAATTTTTATGCCTGCGCCAAAAGAGCCAAGGAGACCAACTGCAATAAACAAAATTGAAATGGATTAAGCGTCAATGGTCAAACGGAGACTGACCAATTGGCACCAAAGTGTCGAGTTCAGAAGCCTGCCCAGCCTCGTCGATGATTATATGACTGAAAAAGCAAATTGTGAATGAGTCAATCAATTTTGTAATTGCCACAATTTTAAAGGCCGATACCTGAACTGCTGTTTCATTCCGCCCAACGCAAGATAAGTAGAACAGAGCAAAGTTGAGACAATAATCCGGTATTTCATCAATTCTTTGGCCGGTGGAATCCCAAATTGGTCCACCATTTCAGTGTTTGGCCTTAGAAGTGGAAGAAGAATTGAAAGTCAAAGGACAACAAAAGGCACCTGATAAATGCAATGTCCCTGAGTGCGTCATTCAGCTCCGAAGTTGGATGAGTCAGTGCATACATACTGAAATATGAACAAAAGAATAGTCATTCGGAATTTATTAAAACTGACCGAAACACTTTGCTCGTGTCAATTCCTGCCACATGGATCAATTCGTGAGCAAACAAGTCGGCAGCCGTGTTGGAAGGAGTACAGACGAGGATTCTGCCAGTGTCAAATTGCGTCACCATCAAACGACACGCCTCCACCAGAGTAGTTGTCTTCCCGGTACCTAACACATTGATAAACTTATGTTTTATCCTTTTTTATATATTAAATCGTGTGTTTGTTTGCCCCTCCCTCTCTCACCTGGAGGGCCATGCAAAATGAACGGGAGAATGTTGTCGTTCTCGCTACTGATGCGAAATTCGATCGCGTTGGCAATTGCCTTAATATTTTTTTACTAAATGATAAACAATTTGACCCTGTCCCACAATGATTATTATCTGTTATTTGAAACTCACAACAATTGCCTGTCGCTGTTCGGTATTGAAGCGGTCCGACATAAATTGACATTTTGAAATAGCCAAATCGCGCAACTCCACATACTGTTCAACGGTGAGCTGAAAGAATTGGGTTAATTTGTATCCGAGTTAAATGAGCATTTTATTCAGGTTGATAAGAAAAAAATCGCTACCTTTTCGTCCAACGGAGGCGGGAAGATCAAGAATCTGTAGGGCCGCTGGTTGTCCTGCAGCTCGTTCATAATATGATTTCTCGAGTTGTAGACGAATTGGGACGGCAAAAAGCGAACCATGTACTGAAAAAGTAATGAGTAAATAGAATGAACAGCAAATTGTTAAATATCACATTCCCCTCCGGCATCGTTCGAAAGAATGGCAGAAAATGGATGGTCTGCTTCTTCTCGTCAGTGGAAATCACACGCCCCTAAAAATAAACAAATTGTTTATTGGTTGATAACTTCCAAAATAAAGTGCCCTGTTGCTGTTTACCTTGTAATATGGGTCATAGTATTGCATATTCTGACGCGACTGCTGCTGTTCGTATGGCTCCAGAATGATCACCGGGGACGCTTTGATGTCATTGCTGTTCCGCTCGCAGTAGTCAATGCTCAGCTGAACGCCGTAAACGGAGGCGCCGGTGCGCGAACGCGAGCACAGCTTCACCGTGTGCGGTCCTGTCTTGTTATCCTCGCTGGCAATCTGCAAAAGTTGCCATCAAATAGGTGTTAATTGCGCAGAAATTGAATAATGAAAAATCTTTAAATTGAAAGTAATTGTTATTTACCTGGTCGTTAAGCATCAACAAGCGATTGTAAGCCTTCTGTTTCTTGGCATATGCAAGCAGTCCGGGCGGTTCCTTCTGGTTGAGATACTCGAGAATTTCCTGCAAAAATTAAATTATGATTGTCTTAATTTATAAAGTTCTCCTCAAGTAAAAACAAGCAAAACATTGTAGACCAGACAAAACTTGCATTTGCTTCCTCCATGAGATGAGCTGCAACGCGATTCGCATTGAAGCGCGAGTGGATGAGTTCATGGTCAGCATCGGAGCAGGGAACGCTTGATTTGAAGAAAAATTAAAACGACCAAATTTTTGGGTTATTTTAATAAGAATCAAAGATTTAGCCATTGTTTTTATATTTTTTTTTTATTAATTACCAAGGGAAATTTTGATTAAACAATAATTGAAAGGGAAAAATATCGGACTAATAATTTAAGAATTATGGACAAACCAACCGCGGCAACGAAATAATTTCCAACCCTCCGTGAACAGTTCGGCGTGATCCCATCGTTTATGGGCACAATTTTAAAGAGGCAAATGGCAAATCAGTTAAATGAATACAAAAGCTAAATAATGTGTTAAAATAACAGCTAATTGACCTTTGTGCAAGTCATTCTTGCTCTTTTTTTGCTAAAAAGACCGACCTATAAATGTAATGGATTTGAAGAGAAAGGGTAACACTGGAGATTGGAAAAAAATAAATAATAATATCGATTCTGTTGGACGGGGATACTGAACCACCTTTGCATATAAGGGAAGGTCTAATGGAACCAAAAAAACAGAGGAGAACCAGTGATATTGAAAGAGGGACTTCTCTAAATTCGGAATGCAGGGTGGTGCTGCCCCTTTTGCTGATGGATAGGCTAAACAAAGGAATTCAAATGGTGTACCCATTCAGTTTAAATGTTTTTGTCCAGTCTAATAGTTTGTTGACGCTCTTCTCCGCAGCCCGCCATCGGCCCAAAAACCCATAAACAAATATAAATCAGATTTATCCAACAGATACACCTTCATTTTCATAAAGATAAAGTAAAAATGAGCCATTAAGGTCACACATATGTACAACTTGAATATTTGATTAGGAAACTGTAAATTTAAAACTAAGGAAAATAAAGAAACATGAAAAACCACGCACCACCAAAAAGGACACCACTCCCGTGTTACTCCAAATGGCAAATGCAAATGGATTACCTAACAAATAAGTTTAGTTGTGATGATGAAATCGAAAACAAATCGATATCGAGTAACAAAACAAAAAGCCAAAGTATTTAATTTTTCCTTTCAAATTCAAATTTAAATTTTTATGCTTTTTTTAAATGCGAGAGCTGGATGTGGCGGCGATCTCAGTCTCGATGTCATTCTCTGTGTTGTACGACGCATTTTTTGTCGAGCATCAACCAATTAAATTCTTTATGATGTGATTATGTGACTAAATGATTGCAAAAATCGCAACTCCGGCCAGGCTGGTTTTATTTTTTTGAAAAAACACAAGCTTAGGTAAGTTTTCCGTCCGCCGATGGTCTACATACATTTCCGTTGGCACCACAATTTAAAATTTTGAACTGCTTAAAGTGTCACAATATTTTTGTGTCCATTTTATTATTCGTCCTCATCATTTGTATTTGTTATAACATATTCTCTACGTACGTCTACGAAAATGTCCAAAGATAATCAACGGAGCATCAGCAACCATTTGCCATCATCTCCTCATTTGCCTCACTTATGCAATTCATTCATTTCTTATCAGCAAAAGTCGGCCACCTGAGCACCAAATGAATGAACAGCGCCGCTGTTGAGGGCCGGGCGGGCGGTGAGGGCAATGGTTTTCCATCCATCGAAGTGTTCCTTTAGCATTCATTGGCCTTTCTTCCTCAGCTCATTTCCATCAAACTTTTGATCTCCTCCCTCTCTCTCTCTCTCACTTATCCTTTCATCAGTTGGGACGGATTTTAGCGCCAAGGGGCGGCGACCCCACAAAGGGACTCATTCTTTTATTTTGTTGACTCAAACTTTAGTGGTGAATGTTTGAACTTTGTCTCCGCTCAATTACTTTCCTCCCGATGAACTTTCTCCGTTTATTTGTGAAGCCAAGACGATTAATTATGCCTAATTCTATGTAAAATTTGAAATATTTTTAAAGACCCTATTTTACTGAGTTAAAAATAATGGCGTCCAAGCATCAAATGATTGCGACGCCGATGGAGTATATGTACAATTTGGATGCCGACAAAGTGTTAGAGCGATTTGGAAAGTATGGAAGGTATCAGGTAGGTACATGGAATTTCTGTTGAATATTAATTTTAAAATTGAAAAACTAAAAAATATTATTTTTAATCGGTTTCTTTTTTGAAATGTTTTTGTCACTTTTCCAAGTTCCAATTCTGTTATTTATTAATCCGATCTCTGTTTTTTTTCAGATGATCGTCTATCTGATGGCTGCACTGAACTTCTTCATTTTCTCTTACAAAACCACAGTGATTTCACTGATAGCTGAGCCCCAAACGAACTGCACTTTACACGCAAATGTTGTGCATTTTTTTAATTTCTGAACTGCTAAAAATTCATTTTGATTTTTATACATTTTAAAATGCAAATTTCTCTACCATTTAAGGATTCTTCACTTTCGCTCAATGATTCTCGTCACTACGTAACATTAGCAACTGATTTTGGCATTGGCTGTGAGGACAAACATTTGTTGGAACATGCCAACGGGGCTTTTATGCTCGGTAATTGCAAAATGGGCAAAGAGATTATTTTGTTTAAATCATTTTTACCCTTTTCCGGCATTTTCCAATTTTCTTTTTCAATTGTTTTTTCCATTATTTGCTGTCCCTTTGCCAGGTAACTTTCTGTTCACCGCTTTGGCCACTTATTCGGCCGACCGTTTCGGCCGTCGTCCCATTTTCCTTCTCTCCCTTTGGTCCATCGTCGTTCTGAGCGTCGCCTGTGCCTTTGCCCCTTCCTACGAATGGTTTCTGTTCTTCCGCTTCTTTTCCGGCGCTTTTGGAGCTGTAATTTTTGAAATTTGTCTTACTAAAACCAAAGAGTTTTGCAAAAATGTTGACAAAAAAACTGACAATTTAAAAAATTGAAAAATAAATTTATTGTTAGTATATTCGATGTTTGTGCTGTTTTCAGTCCATCACTGTGGTTGGCTTTGTGCTCACCGTGGAAAGTGTCGCCGCGTCTTTTCGCTCTGTCCAAGTCAATCTTTTTTTTTATTTATTCATTTTTAAATTTACATTTATTTGTCAGGTTTTGGTCAATTCGCTGATTTGGGTGGCCGGCATTCTCTCAGTTGGCGTTTTGCACCTTTTCATTTTCAATTGGCGCCTTTTGTACCTTTGCGTAGTCGCGCCCGGACTCTTTTCCGTCGTTTATTTTTGGCTTTTCCCGGGTCAATTTCCATTCATTCCATCCAATTTTAAGCAAATTCTTACTTTTTTAGAGTCAATCCATTGGTTAATAGCAAATGGAAAAACAAAGGGAGTGAAACGGTTGGCATTTTTAAATTATTTTTCAAAAATTATACGGTAATTTATTGGCGAAATGTCTCTCTTCTGTTACAGTTATATCAGTCGCGCTTCACGTGTCAACAACGTGACTTTGAACCTGCACTCGTGCCAATCGGACATTGTGGCGCCGGACCAAACGCCGCCCCATCCGTCGAAGGCGCCCCGGGCGAAACGCAACTTTTTGGATCTGTTCCGAATGCCGACACTGCTGCTCCATTTGGCGCTGAACTGCTACATTTTGTCAGTAATTTGGCAACCCATTCATATGATTTATATTATTTTTATTTGTGTCAAAATTGGACCAAATTTTCAGGGTTTTTTCTTCTCCCGCGGCCCTTTCCTTTTAATTTTCTCGTCCCTTTTCAGCATTGTGTTGAACTTTGTCTATTGGGTGCTCACGCTGTACAGTGTGAAGTTGCACGAGCAGAGAATGATCGGCTTTTTCCTCTCCGCGGTGGTCGAAGTGCCCGCGGGCATTTTGGCCATGCTTTTGCTTTTCTGTTGTGGCCGAGTGAGTGGCGCTGTTGATGAGATGATCTACAATTAAATCAATTAATTTGTTTGAATTTCAGCGAACTGTCACCGTCGTGGCACTGTTTGGTCAAACGGTGTCTTTGGGTCTGACCATTTTGGTGCCACGTCCGTTAATCGCACATTTTTTTAAATTTATTTTTACTAATTTCCCAATTTTTAGAAGGTAGCACCTCGAATTTGCTGCTTTCGCTGGTCGCCAAAGTGTTCAACGGCGTTTCTTGGGCTTCCGAGCCGTTGCTGCTCAGTGAAATGGCGCCCACCACAGTGCGCAACATGGTACGGTTGTTGTTGTTTTGGTCGTCAAAAAATAATTTGATTTATTATTTTTTTAAAAGATGTATGGAATTGTGGCCACAGTGGGCGAAATTGGCTCTGTGTTCGCCCCTTATTTGGATAGAATTGTGAGTGGGAAATTTACAAACAAATAATCAAATTAGCTTTTGAATTTATGGTAATTATTCAAATTGTTATTTTTAAAGAAATCAACAAAATGGAGAAAATTTGTTTTTTCCTTTATTTCATTGGTTATCAACAACATTTTACACCTTTTCATTGCTCCTTTCCCTGTCAGGGTGACGAAAATGTGCAAAAGATTGTGGTCACCGCCATGTCCGTGCTGGCCATTCTGTTCGCGTTGGTCGCGCCCGAGACGAGCGGTCGCGCTCTGCCGCAGGACTTGGCGGACTTTGACGCGGGTCCATGCGCCGCTTTTCTGTGCCGCACACTGAAACGGTGGCGCAGTGGGGGCGACACGAAAAAACGGAGGAGAAAAAGCAACGAGGGCAACGCGCTGGTGGAGGAGGGGAGCAGCGGCGAACGGACAGCGCTGGCCGAAGAGGCGGCGGCGGAGGACGGAGGTGACGAAGACGGAGCAGTACCAGCGGCAGAACAACGGCAAAGGCAGCAGACGAACAGCAACAACAATGACGACAATGCCAGCCGAACGGGGCAAGCGATTGTTGGGGATGAAGCCGTCGTCGTAGAACAACAACCGCACACCCAACCGAAAATGGTGGCAGAAGGCAGCGGACGAAGTGACCCAACAGCAGACACCGCGGCACATCATTGAGCTGCTGTGTTCCTTCCATGGTTCGGAATTCACTGCTGTTGCTGATATTGCTGACCCGGTCTCACTCACTTCCCCTCCCCCCCCCATCCCATTTAATTGTGATCATTTTTCCTTTCGTTTTATTTTATCCCTTTTCACTTATTAAATTGTAATTAGGCTGGTAATTCTCATTTTCTATTTTCTGGCATTATTTGATAATGTTTAAAATATGTGTGGTTGTGAGGCAAAACTTTGATTTTTTGACTAATTAAATTATAACCACTTTTTATTGCATATCAAATTGAATAAAAAATATATATATATTTGCATATTCGTCGACTGTTTATCTCCTCCAATAGCTTGGGTCGTTCCTATTAATTAAACACACTTGGTTTTTTGCAACTCCTTATATGATTATCCCACTTTTATTTCTTGGCATTTTATTTTCTCCAAAATGACTTGGACTTGTTTTTATGTTAAAACTACAAAAATGGCGTTTCATTGATCATTCATTGTTCAAATGGGTTGTTCTGTCTGCTGCTGTTCAACGACGGCCCATCCATTTGCTGAAGAGACTGTCCAAGCTGAAGCCCCCCCGCCGCCGCTTTTGTGGCCGCGTGAGGAGGAAGAGCTGCCAAAGCGCGAGGAGGGCCAATCCGTGCCGCTGGCGGTTACGCGGCTGCGCGTCCGTCCATCCGGCGACTGCCACGACGTTGTCCGCGATCGTCCCCCGCTGCCGAACAAACCGCCCCAGTCGTCGTCACTGGTGCCGAAACGGCTCCGACTTCCACCTGCAGTCGAAGGAATGGACAGGGAAAAGCATCCGCGGAACATTTTGCATTCCGTGGGAGTGGGGATTAGTCGGACAGTTCCGTTGATCAGTCACCACCCGCCTCACATATTGGACTTTGACCGGGTTATCATCCGCCGGTGGCAAAATGCCAAAAAAGCCCACCACTAAAGCCCGGAAATTTCGGATTTGCGGATCCCGCTGCGGGATTGTAACTCAAAATGTTTCGGGACGGGATCCCGCGGGATTAATCAGGTATTTTCCAAAAAATGCAGGATTGCGGAATGGGATCCCGCGGGATCCCGTCCCGCTACGGGCTCTACCCACCACTGCCTCCAAAGCTGCTGCCCCTGCCGCTGCTTCCGAATCCTCCGAAACTGCTCCCGCTTCCCCAACCGCCGCTTCCGAACGAGGAACCGCTGCCCGTGCTTCCGCCGCCCCTTCCGCCCGTCGTCGTCGTTGGCCTTCTGCCGCCACTGGTCCCCGCCGCGGACGACGGCGTTCGTCCCCCGCCGCCCGACCCTCCGTAAATGGCTTGGATGCGTCTGATGTCGTCCGACTTCAGCGTTTGCGGAATGTAATTGCCGTTGTCGTCCACCGACTCCTGGTAGAACGGGGCCATGATCGCGTTCTCCACTTTGGAGTGCTCCAGGCCCAATGTGTGCCCAATTTCGTGCACCGCCACAGGGAACAAATCGGTGTAACCGCTTTAGGGGGTAATTAGTGGAAATGGTGGTTATGTAATTAAATACTAATGAATTCGTTGTTTGATTCATAATATAACTTGGCAATTTTCCGCGCATCCTCCGGCCCCAGCGCCCATCGTTCATCATCGTCAAAGTGCAACTTCCCATCCGTTGGCATTGTGGCATGTGCCAAAACGCCGCCTCAATTTTTTTGCATTTAAAATTCGTGAAACGACAGAGAAATGACCGCCGATCACTGATCGGAAGAAAGCAACATCATTGTCTGTGTGCGCTTTTCTCACTTCGTCCGTCGAATGGCCACGGGTCGCCGTGACTTCGCGCGGCGAACTGCACATTAATGTCGGCTTGGCCTTGTGTCTCCTGGGCAAATTTAATTTCAAATTTAAAAAAGTTAAAATTATGCCTTCATTTGTCAGTTAAAAAATATTCACCTGAAAACGCACTGGAATCACTTGAGACCAAGTGTCATAGGCACGTTTGATGGCATCCCTTGAAAATTTAATTTAAATAAATCAAAATATTTTATGGTTTTTAAATTAAATATTTTAATTTCATTTTAGTGGGAATGATTTATCAATTAAATGCCCATTGCATTTGCCTGATCCGCGACTGAGGAAGTTGTGGGGAGAAATTGTTGATTTTGAAAGTTACCAAATTCTTGTTCCATTTTGGACCGCCTGAAAAACAACCAAAAAATGTTTTCGACTTAACGCGTCGCTATTCAACCAATCAATCATAATTAATTAATAATTAATTGATCGATTTCCCCATCCTAAAATTGTCTCCGATCACTTCTGATCACCTCCTGGCCCCACAATCATTTGTGCGTCTTGCATGCCGCACCTCGGCTGTGCCATCTTTTTCTTTGTTTTGATGTCCAATTTGCCCGTCTCTGGCTATGTGCGGGAATGAAATTTAAAAAATTATTATTTATTTTTTGTCGGAAATTGGCACCAAATGGGCGAAGGATTGAAAAGCTTTGATCGCCTTCTCCAGAATGCTTAATTTTATTTGCATTTTCACATCTTTTGTTTTAATTTTACTTTTCTTTGTCCTCCGTTCCACCCGCTTCTTGCAATTTCCCCGGCTCAACATAACCGAAATTCAGCAAATAATCCTAAAAAAAAAAAAACGATTGAATAATAAAAAAGGACTGATTGATCAGCTGATTTGTGAGCCGAAAACAATGTGACAAAAACGAACGAAAGAGAAGTGATCAGCAGAGAAAGGACTTTCACAATTGTCCAAACGACCAAAACAAAACAATTTAAATTATTTAATCGCATGACAAAATTGTTTTAGTTTGCAATTAATTAAATTTTATTTTTTTTTTTTTAAATTGTTTTCGTTAAACAGTTTTTTTCGGGGTGAATTTAATAAAAAAAAATTTAATTCATAATAAAAAAAATTTCAACAATTTTTCCAAAGCATTGACCGATTGGTTTTTGTTTTCTATTAGGTGAATGTTTGTGAGTTTTATCAACAAATTTGCTTACCGTAGCCTTTTCATCCGGAATTGGTTCATAATTTTCTTCCCTGGCCAAAATTGCGTCAAAATGCCAAAAAAGCAGAGAAAAGAGACAAAAATTGGCAACAGAAAAGGACAAAAGGGAATGCCGTGATTTGTGATGCCACATTTAGGCTAAAAATGTTTCGGTAAATTCTTTAAAATTTAACGAATCGGCAAATATTGCCCGGGGAAACGGTGAAAATCAATGGCAATGCCATGCCCCGCGGGGGTGTTAAAAAAAATTGGCCAAAGGGTTTAAAAAGAGGGAAAAAACCAAAGAAATTGGGAGGAAGTTAATTAGGTATTTCATTCAGAAAATAATAATAAAAAAAGGATGAGTGAATTTTTTGAACACAATTCACTGATGACGGAAAGAGGCGGGGAAGAACTCGTCGAGAAGACTCGCCAAATTGGGCGAGAAGTGATTGATGGAACGCAATGATCGGCCGACACGGACTTTCGATCGAATCAAATCAAATGGGGACGGACTGATCGAAATGGGGCACAAAACATTTCCCAAACTGGGCATTTTATAAATTAAAATGGCACCAAAACAGCAGATGATGAAGCAGTTACACGTGACATGCATTTGTATGAATGAGCATCATCCACAGCAACAATCAGCCTCTGATCACTGATCACAAGAACAGCACATTTCCATCGACGGATCACCAAAACACTTTTCACCGATCGCCCATAAAAAAATCAGTCGCCGACCGTTCGTTTTCACTTTATAAATTCTGTCGCCCCTCCGCTGCCAAAGTTTGTCCATTGATGAAAGTGAACTCGTTTTTGTCGGCGAGTCAATTGATTTGATTTCTCAAGAAACTATTTATTCCTTCCTCTTTTAATACAAATCAAAAATATTTATTTGGAAAAAACAAAACAATTTGCCAAAAGAAAAATTGGGGCAAAAAAAAACAAAGTGAGTAAGAGGAAAGGTTTTTTGAGGTCAAACGGAGATCGAAATAAAAGTTAATCAATTTGACACAAAATAATCCAAAAAAGTGATCGGACATTCCGATCAGCCATAAAAAAGTGTGCTTTGGTAGTCGCAACAATTTGTCCTTTTTGCTGATCATTTGATCATTCGCCGTGCGCCGCTTTCTCACAATTGTGGACGCTGAAAAAATTGTCCAAGCGCCGCAGCGCCTCGGGCAACGGAACCGCGCGCGTCAGCCGTTGCCGAATCCATCCGGGCAAACTGGCGGCAATTGTGTCGCGCGCGTACCGCTCGTCCAGCAGCACAATGGCGGCAAAGTCGGCACGGTGGCGAATGGCACGGCCGATGGCCTGGTTGATGGCCTGCTGGCACAACTGCTCGTAGAAGCGCGTGCCCGCGCCGGGCCCAATGTGCTGCTCCAAATACTGAGCAAAAAATGGGGGCAAATTTGGTTGGAAAATTTATGCTATTTTTAGCATAACAATTTGTAAGAAACAAAAGGTGCCAAATTTATATAAATATTTTAAAAGATGAAAAAAGGAATTAAAATAAACGGTGAAAAATGATCAATTGTAATTATAAATTTGATCAAAATCAACAAATAACGATTTAAATTATAAAACTCACCCGAATTCGTTCTGACAATTCGGCCGAGTTTCTGTTCGCGTACGGAAGTCCGACCATCAGCACACAACGGCCCAACTCATCGGAGAAGTTGATGCCTTGAAAGGCCAATTTAGTCATAATTATATATATTAAAAATATCCAAAATTTCATAAATTTACAAATTCCCCCCCCCCCCCCCCGCTGCCGTAAAAAAGCGAACCCTCGCTGAGTTTTCCGCCGACCACCGCGAAAAGGACGGCACCCTCGCGGGAACGTGCGGACTCACAAAATGCGGGCCAAATCTGCTGCTGTGAGGGTATTTAAAAACAAATTAATATGGTTCGAGTGTTTTTCCATTTTTGAATTTAATTCCCATTTTTGCTTCTCCCATTTCTGTTTCCACCATTTGCATTTGCTGCTGTTTCCCTGCGCCGTTTTTCGCCGTCTCCGCCGCCTCTTTCGTCTCCACGTGAATCCGTTTGACACTTTGAAGCTGTTCCCATTGGCCCGTGGTGCGCAAATGGTGCACAAAAGAGGCCAAAAAGGCGTAGGAGGGGAAAAAGGCCACCGCGCCGTTGGGCACCGAACGGAGCAGCGCCAGCAAAGATTGGGCCACCGCGGTGAGCGCCTGGGGCGAACCGCGCGCGGAAAATTGCAAATTCAACGGCTGCGCGGCGCCATTCGGACCATTGCCTAAGGCGGGGACGGTTTAAAGCGGCGTAGGGGGGGGGGAAATCGAATGGGAAAGAGATGAATCATAAGGGAACTGATCAAAGTGATAAAGAACACTTGATAGCAGGGATGGCATTCCAAGGCCCAAAAATATTTGGAAATCGCGTGCCATCCCTGCTTGATAGCACTGTTATTGATATGGTGACAAACTATTGGTGAATGAGTGATGATGAAAAAATGAGTAAGTGATCGATCACAATCATTGTTCACACAGAGTTAGCGAATGAGCAACTGATCCCGGCTTCTCGGGCTTTCCGGATCAGTGTTGCTTCTTCTTCTCTATCTCAGTGCCAAAGATTATAAATTGTTTGGGAAATTTGCCTAGTGATCAAACATTGAAGAAAGTTATCGATGGTTAATTAAGTCTCTGATCAGTGAGGTAAAGCAACCTTTAAACCCGAAAATTGAATGGCAATTGGTAAAATCAAAATTATCCAAAACGTGCCAATTTGCAGCGCGATCAGCTGCTTGTCCTCAATGATATGGCCACAAGTGAACTGAACAATGCGACTGTCGGGCACGGAGCAGACGCGCTGCAGGGCATCGACCAGCTGATCAGTCGGACGCATTGTGCCGCCGAGCAAAATGAGCGCACGCGCCTGGGAGACCAAATCGCCGAGACGCGCGGCCGGGTTTAAAAGCAGAAATCGAAGACGGACATCGGCTTAAGGGGGCAAATGCGCAAAAAAGGAGAAGCTGGCTGAGAAAGTAGCAATTACAAATTGTAGCCGCAGAAGCGACGCCCACCGGACGACGGCGACTGATCACAACGCGAGCATCATCAGTCCGCGAAGTGATCGCCTAAAGGCACGAAAATCTCACAAAAAAGCATATTGAAAAAGTGGCTGATCTGTGAAACAAGTGATCGGACCGCCATGAATGTCAGTGATCAGTGAAACTGAATGTTTTCCGGGTCTCAATCAATGCTTTTCCCATTTTGGGGGGGGGGGGGTTTCCGTTTTCCCCCATGATCCGTTGTCCCCTGATCAGCCCCAGTGATCGATCACCTCAATAAACTCCCGCAATTGGTAAAGCGGTGTTGAATTGGTGTCCGCCGGCGTCGCAGCTTCACCGTGCTCATTCGCAGATGGCGGAATGTTTTCTGAGCCCAAATTTCCTCTCGGCATTTCCTTTTTCGCTGTTTGGCGCTGCTTTGGATTTTGCCCACTTCGGTCCCTGTGCGATTTGAGTCCCACGGCACCGTTTCTTTGCTCGGCAGAAGCGACGGTTGGCTGGGAATGCCCTCGGGCGGAGTGCCGAAGACGAAAGTCGCGCAACTTTCTGCAAAGTTTCGACTGATCCAGGTAGTCGAGCAGACGGAACAGGTCAATGTCCGAGGCGGAGCCCAACTGAAACAGCGGAGACTTAAGCAAAGAAAGGCCAATCTGGGACAATCGTCGATAATTACGCGACTAATGGGGGAAGGAATGGACCTAATGGGAATGATGGAAGGCGATTCAAAAGGGATTTCTCAATCCAAGTTGGATTTAAGCATTGGTGATTGACCCCCCCCCCCCCCCAATTTGGCCCTCCCCCTAGCGCACTTTGGCCATAAATTGGGTCAGAGTGAGCACTCTCTCCTCGGCACCTCCGTCCTCCTCCTTCGCCGTCGAAGTGGCCAAATTGTGCACAGCGACCGTAAGCGAATGCAATTGGCGAATGTGGCGAAGGTTTCGCGGCGAAAGCCGCTTTCGGAAGCGCTCCAAATAGTCGTGGATGAGCGCGGAGCAGAGACTGAGTTGGCCCGTGCTCAGCTCCACCTTGGATCGGTGGGAGAATCATTGGGGGACACAAAGGCAAAGAAAGAGTCAACAGTAAAACTGCTGATCAAGAAAGACCAACAAATCTGAATGCTTTAAAATTGATCCCGACCCCTAATCCCGGCACTGCCGAAATCTCTCCAGTAAAATCCATTCCAATTCCGTTCACTTTGCCCAAAGTGCTATCAAATTGATCTCGACCCCCCTAATCCCGGCATTGGTCGGCATCTACAAAGTCAAATTCATTCCAATTCCGCCGATCACTTTGCCCAATGAGAATTACTGCGTGGATGGAGGCCAATGTCTGCAACAGATTGTGCGCCTCGTCAACGATCAGCACATTGTCGCGCAAATTCAGCCTGATTCGAAAATTCATGCCTTTACGAAGTGCCATAATTAGCGATGCTTTTAAAATTTCAAAAACAAAATCCCAAAAAGGGATTAAATTCGAGAGAATTGATTTTTTCGCCAGATGCGCTTTTTCCTACCGCCACGCGTCTCGCGTCGATTTGTGCAGCAAAATGTTGTACGGGACCAACACCAATTGGCAAAGGCCAAGCGCCGCGCGGCTGGCAAAGTACGGACAGGCGCGACGGCGTCGTCCCAATTCGTACAGCTCGCGCACGTCGCCCTCGGCGGTGCTGCTGCGCGACTGCGCCGCGTTGCCCACCAAAGCGGCACCGCATAAATCTTCTATGGCATCCGCGTGGGCGAACTCGCAACCGCCCGTGCTTTTCCCGGCCTTTGTCTGGGGGATGTTTTGCTTGGTCAAAAACAGTTAGACTCCTCTTGCCCGCTTAGTAAAGCTCAAGACTTCTGCCAGCTGTGGGCTCTCGAGAAGAAGCGCCCATTTCGGATGGGGGGACAAAATCGAGAGTCTCGAGTCAAAACCAAGAATATCGAGCAGTTCACTGTTTCCCTATTGGTGATTTTTGGTGTCAGAAAATGCTGCTGATCTTGAGCATCACCAGCAGCGTTTTATTCAATTGTCCACCATTTGTGCGTGCTCCGCCCGTCGCGCTCGTTTCTCTCCTCCGCCGGTGTTTTCGCTTAACAATTCGTTACATCGGTCGTTGATCAGTCCGGCGACGCCCAGCGATCGGACCGCGTCATTGACGCACAGCATTTGTCGAGAGCCGAGCGTGAGGACGCGCGGACGGAAGCCCGTTTTGGCCAACTCTTGCGCAAATTGTTCAAGCTGTGTGAGACAAACGAACAAATTGGACAAAGCGGGGCACGGAAATGATCAATCCGCGCAAAAGCGGAACACCTGGGAATGTGTTCTGCTGGCATAGATCACTTTCCGGCAGAGAAGCGGCTCTTCCCGCTCTTTGCCCCTCTGCTGCTGCTCCCTCTCTTCATCACTTTGTTGTCCGTCCTCATCAGAATCATTTGGGATCAAGTCCTGGTCCTCTCCATCCTCGCGTTCTGTTCCGTCTTGCTGTTGATGGTCTTCCGCCTCCTCCTGCTTTTTGTCCCCCTCCTCAAAATGCTTCCGTTTGCCCGTGGGCCATCCCTCGTCCATGCGCCGTTGTTGGCTGATCATCCTCTGACGTTGTCTGATCAGCTCCAACTTTTGCTCCACCTTTTGTCGCTGCTCCTTTTGTTGCTCCACCTCTTCCAGCTCAACTTCCGCCTAATTATTGCACAAATATTGACAACCATTTACAAATTAGTTAAATGAGATTAACATTTCAAGGTAAATAATTAAATGCCAATGAGTGATCAGTGATAAATACCTCCATTTTCAGTTTGTGTGCTTTCATCCAGTCCTGATCAGTGCTTGCATCTTAAACCGGAGCCTTTTTGTGACAATTCCAACTAATAATTTATTCATTCATTTTTTTACTCTATTTTAGACGAATCAAATCCACAATTGACCACTTATCGTAGTTATATCATCAGATCATCCACCCATCGGTTGCTAATTATTGACTAACTGCTACTGATTTTGCAAATACCCCAGGAAAAGTCCTCCCACCGGTCGCCCGCCCATCCAAGCGATGTTCTCGACTCAATAAAACTCTCGAGTCTCAATGTGATGATGAAGAGGCAAAAAAAAAGAGATAAAGCGAAAAGACAGAGGAGAGAACGAAAGCGGAAATCGATGTTCGGAGAAGAAAGAGCGGACGGACACAAAGAAAAGGGGCGGGGGAAGAGAAGAAAGAGCTAATCATTCATAGATTAAGCGGCGGAAGCAGCGGCCAAACTCAAAAAAGCCATTGAGAGATTTTTGCAAAAAATACGGGTCATTTATTTGAGAAAACGGCGCTTATCATTTGATCCTTTGATTAAATTTGAAAGCATTGAGTCCAAATCAGCGGAAAGTGCCAAAATTGCCGAACAGCGGCAGAAATGCCTGAACAAATAATGCCCAAAAACTTCCCTGAACAAATGGGGGAACAACAGCAGCGGAATGAGAATGGTGAGCCGAGCGGGGAGGAACAGCAGCTGAACTACCAAAACACGAGAACGAATGTGCATCCGCTGATTGTCCAATTGTGCCGTTGCGAATTGGACGAAGAGGAGGAAAAGGGAGGCAAAGGAAAGGCGACGGAGGCGAAGCGGGAGAAGTCACCGCCCGAGCCCATTTTCAGGGCGGAAGAGCACAATGTTCAGGTGGACACATTGAGGAAAAACAGAACGAAAGCGAGGGATTCTCTCTTCAAAAAGCAATTAAATTAATTAGGCGCCATTATGGCACTCAATTAAATATGCCGAGGAGGGCGCTAACGCAACAGATCAAATTCAGTTCGACCCGGACCAATACTTGGACGGCTTCTACAAGTCGGCACGGGAGGACACGGCCATGCAAATTGTGCTCTTCTTTTTGCCGGGGATGATCTGCCGACTGCCCAACAACATTGAGACAATGCTCGACCTGGGCGCCGGTTTGGCTTCCGCCCCCCCCCCTCCCCCATTTTGAATGCCATTGGCTTTTCCCTCCCCCCAAAGGTCCAACTGTGTACATTCCGTTGTGTGCACGAAACCACGTGGCGTCCTTCTTCAGCTCCGACTATGCGCAAGTGAATATTTATAATCAAAATCTCAATTAGTCCCAAAAAGTGCCCTTCAGGCGAATCGGAAACGGCTGATCGATTGGGTTGAGGGCAGAAACAGATTTGACTGGGCCGAAATATGCAAATGGATTGCCAACATTGAGGCGAACAACGAAAGTGCTGCGCAAATGCAGGAAAAGACACGGAAGAAGATGAGGGCGGTGTTGGAAGTGAGTGGCAATCGACGGAAGACTCAGTTTGGGATAAAGGCAAAACAAATGAATGAAACCCATTAGCAAGTGGGAAGCAATTAGAGGACTCATTAGCAGGACTGATCAAAGTCTGATTTTTATGTGGACGTGCACAAACGACCGGTGATCCGAGCGATTGACTACCGAGCGGATGAACGCGTGGAAGTGCCGGAACAGTTCGAATTGGTGGCAACCTGTTTTCTGCATGGAATACTCTTGTGAAGATTTGGACGGATACAGAAGGGTACTCAATTAATCAGTGATCGGTGGACAGAATTTCCCTTCTAATGGCCTATTAGGCGATCAACGGCGCCTGTGGGCTGATCAAACCGGGCGGTTGGCTGCTTCAGGGCGGCATTTTCCACGCGACGGAGTACAGCTTCGGCGGGAAGCGGTTCAGCAGTCATTTCCTCAGACGGGAGGACGTTTTCATGGCATTAAAAGTGGGCAAAAAAAGGGGGGGGGGGAAATAAAAATAAAAAATTAGGGGGAATAAAAGGGGGGATGGCAAAAAAAAAAGTTCAGAAAAAGAAGAAACTGAAGATGTAAACACAAAGCCAAACATGGAAAAAGCGAAAGACAACGAAAGAATGGACGAGGGAAAGATAGAAAATGTGGACAAAAAGTGATCGAGCGGAGATTTAAAAAAAGAGCCGAAAGGGATAATTTCAATTATCGGCGAAAGAATGACGATGGAAAGATGGAAAATGATGGAGAGAACTGATCAAAAAAGGCTGATCAAAAGAGTGACCGGAGGAGAGGAGTTGAGAATGGGAGAATCGGATGGATTTGTAATAAAAATGCCAAAAAACTGATAATTAAAATTGAATTAATTGCAGGAGAATGGCATGTGCTCGCAAAAGGGTGCCACCCACGACGAATTCCATTTCATCACCCACGAAGACATTTTTCTGCTGTTGGCCAAAAAAGTTGGCACTTCCGCCGCCGAAGGCAAACAGTGACAACACAACAACAAAGCAGGAAAAAGCGGTGCAAAATTCAATTTCGAAAATTCACTGCCAATTTTTTTTTTGGCATTTTGTTTAGGGACAGAGTGCCAATTATTATTTTTGGTTTGTTTGGTGGCCCACTTCGGATGCGTTCGGCCAATGCCTCCGTTTTCTGCTCGCCCTCCTCCCGCCCCCGTCTTTCGTCGTCCTCCAACCAACTGAGGGACTGAAAAATGATGACCCATTTTTATTTTGGGATCCAATAAAAGTGGCAAATTGTTTTTTTATTTTTAAAAATTCCATTAAAATTTTCGCCAGCGGAATTTTTCCACGTTTTTCTCAAATATTTTTTGAAAAAGCAGCAAATTCAAGGCGAAAAACAACAAAAAACTAAGTTTTGGAGTTGGTAAAAATTTCCAAAATTGAAAAAAAAGCCATTGGCACGGCCAAACGAACGAACCGCACAAATTGCGGACAGCGATTTGCCGGTGCCGGTGGGCGACTCCAAAATGGCCACCCGTCGCTGCTCAATGGCGTCGTACATCGTCCGCATCAGTCGCAACTGAATGCCATAGGGCGAGAAGGGAAAGCCGAAGGGGGGCCGGGCGGAGGAGCACAAAGGGACGGCACCGCCGAGCTAATTAATGCAATTTTGGAATTTAAATTACCCATTTAGGGGGGGGGGGGATTGAAATTTCGAAATTTTCTCCCAATTTTTGCCTTTTGTCCACCCAACAACCTTTTGCTGTTGTTCCTCTCTTTTCTGATGGTTTTTGTCCATAGCACTCGAAAACACTCAAATTTGGACAAATTTGCTATAAACAAATAAATTTCAATTAAAAGTAATTAATAATTTCCCAAAAGTTATCAGTATCGCTGTTATCAATTTTTAAATTTAAAGATTGCGCGCTTTCTTTATTTCGAATTGTGCCAAATTAAAAAAATCCATGAAATTATCCCTCGTCAATTTTTAATTATAAAAGAATTTCCATTTGTTGGTAAAATGAGTGTTTATTCAAATTGGGTATGGAAAGTAAATAAATATTTTAATAATAGCGAATATAATGTCGTAAACTTGGGATAGGAGAAACGGGTCCATCATTCATTTTCAAGAGTATTCGTCGCCGTACAGCAACAGTATTGAAATGTGACAAAATGATTACAGATGTTTCAAACTTAGAGATCGGACATGGGACAAAAACAAGCAAAATTATTATTAGAAAAGTCGAACCCAATCCGATCCCTAATTCCAATCGTCCGTCATCATCAAATGCTTCCAAATGAAATTGTGTTCTGTTCAACGTCGCCGCTTCGCCGCCGGTGCCACCGCTTTGCCGCCTTTCCGCTTGCGGTTGCGCTCGTCCTCGTCGAACTCCTCGCGCGCCTTCACTCGATCAGCTGAACAAATAGGGGCATTATTCTAATTGCACTTATCAATGCGTTTATTGATGCTCACCTTTCGCGGCCTCCTCCTCCAAATCACTCCAATCTTTGCCCTCCTCCTCTTCGCTGTCCATCGACGCGGCACTTGCTGAAAATGTGTTTGCCACAAAATGCTGCATTTGCCATTGTTGGTTTCTGATTACCGTCCGACTCTTCGCCCGTGTCCTCTTCCTCCTCCTCCTCTTCGTCCTCGTCACTGCTCGCCTCGCTGCTCTCCTCGTCCTCCGAGGCGTGGAAGGAGGACTCGGACGACTCGCCGCCGTCCTCGCCCCCCTCCTCGTCGGAGTCGGCCAACAAAAAGTTCCAGCCGCCCTCCTCAAAGAATGTCTCCGGATCCTCGTTTATGGTCTTCATAATGTTGGCCCAGTTCAGCGACATTGGGCCTTCGCTGTAGCGAATGTCGCAAGAACTACACGGAAAAAGGAAAATTAAATTCAAACATGGCACGAAATTCATGGAGATATTTTGTTTTTTGTACCAAAAATGGAATTAAAATAAAACAAAATCGCTACTACAACAGAGCGCAGATTGTCCATTTTGGAAGTAAATTATAAAAAGCAAACTTTAGCCAGTCCTTGATACTGTCCAGGTTGTTGGATGGAATTTGGCCAATGATGTGCGGCTTCTTGGTGTAATCTTTGAAGACGATGACCGTGTCGAAAGTGCTGGTGTTGCTGGACACACGCTCAAAATGCACCAACTCCACTTCGTCAAGTGTGACAACAAATGGAGGCTAAACGGAAATGAAAATGCCAAATTCTGTTTTCAATGTTCAGAAAATGAACCCATTCTGTGAGGTGCACCAAACATGACGAGGTCGGTTTCAGAGAAACGGTGGACCGATGGGGGGCACCGATGAACGACAAGTCATTGAACGGCGTGTCAAAGTCCACCTGCTCATTGGTCATCCGAAACACTTTGTCACAGAAGTTCTGGAAGGCCATGTTCAACTTCTTGCGCATTTCGCGTTCCATCTAACAATAAGCACTTATTACAAATTAAATAATTTTCCAAATATTTAAAAATTCTAACTAATTTGCAATTAAAATATTGAATTGCCTGCTCGCTCTGAATGTCGTCCCTGTCTTGCATGTGATGGTACTTGCCCAAGTCGGTGGTGATCTCGCCAACTTCAGTGAAGAATTGCACATCCGAATATTTCTTTTTGCCCCACAGCACCGGATTCTGTGTGATTAATCGAATTGAGTGAAAATCAAAAGTAAATTACAAAAGAAAGACCTTCAAATGGAAGTGCAACAGAATGATCATTTCGTTGTCACAAGGCTGGAAGAAGGCGTGCTTGATGTTGTTGTACATCACCTCAATTTTGTCGCCGCGCAGCGACGTGTAACGGAAACCGTTGACGTGTGCCTCAAGCGTGCCACTGATGCGTTTTGCGATGATGTTCGGTCGCACGTACAAATCCTGAACAAAGTCTTGGATGTGCATTTCAACAATCATTTCTCAAATCCCCCCCCTTCCCGGGTGTCACACCTTTAGCTTCGGGTTCCCCTTGCCGTTGGTTGAAATGATCAGCTTGTCCTGCTTGACCGCGCCCTCCTTCTCCCGCTCCTCCGCTTCCTGGGTGCGGAATCGCTTTTGCATCTCTTTGATCAGTCGAGCGGCCGTCTGCAAATTTACGCTGGGCGTCTCGCGTTCGCCCGGCTCGCGCACATTGCGACTTTTGAAAGTGCTGAAATTGGACAGACAATTAAATAGAGAGAAACACACACAAAAGCACGTACAGTTCCTTCAAATATTTGGCGAATGCGTTGGGAAACTGTGCGCTCTCTTTGCCAATTTGGGAGCCGGGGTGGGTGAAATTGATACGCAAATAGGTGAAGTCGCCCTCATTGGTCGGCTGACTGATGTTTTTGATCATCGAAATGTGAAAGGGCGTCGGAATGCCAAAAATGGGCACAATCACTGTGTCGTGGCGTTTATCTGTGGAAAATTGGCAAATGAAAATAACAAATATTTTTGGTTTTAATTTTTTTGTGTTTTTCATGTAACTGTTCCTTACTTACCAACATAAAGCATCATCTTTTCCACCTCCTCCTCGTCATTTGGGAATTTCTCCTCCGATTTGTAAGAAACATTGGACTTTTTGGCCCTAAAAATGCGGACATACTAATTGCTTTAAAACCAACAGAGAGTTGATTAAGTAAATTGACAGAGATGTCCAAAGAACGTTGGCCCAACCCTATCCAAAAATATTAATTCCATCTTAAAAAGTGCCCACTTTTGTGCCTCCACTCCGCCCGATTTGATTGAGAGACGCTCCCGCGCTTCTCTGTTCAGTTGCTCGGCCAATTCCCTCTGGCGCTCTTTCCGCTTCTCTTCATTTGTTTGTTTGTGCTATAATTTGTGCAAATTACTCCATCATAATTATGCCTTGTTTTGTATAATTTACCCGCGTTTGTTCCTGCAACACCACCGACCGTTTGTTGCGCCCGCCGTTGGCCATTTCTTGCGTGTCTCTGTTGGACTTCTGCTGCTGCTGCTGGTGGTGTTGCTGCTGCTGCTCGTCCTCCCGAAAGCGAATGGCGTTGGAGCGCAGTCGGCTCTTGGCCACCATCGTCAGCACATCGTTGGGTCCGTCCTGAAATGTCGGTGTGCAAATTCTCTTTCCTATAAATAGGACAGGCAAATTTTAAAAAGGGTCGACCAAAAAGTTTCATCCCCACTTTTATTTGCGTTAATTGGAATGCTTCTCTGGGCTTATCATGGTATTCAGATAAAATGTTGGGTCATAGGATAAGACTAACTTCGCAGATCAGAATGGTGTCGCTGAGAAAAATGGACATCATTTTCTTTCCGTTTTCCGTCGATTGGTTGGGAAAATTTTGGAGGCCCACCGCCACCACAAATGCCATGTTCGGGTGCACTTTGTGCGCGCAACGGTCGTTGATCAAAAATTGGGACTCACGAAACTCAATGCCAGTGACAAAACTGAAAAGAAAATGGACCCAAGAACAAAATGTAGAATTACCCAAAATTTTTGACGAGATATTGCAAAAAGTCGGGCTTTTTGCTGCGAAAATGCCGAATGCCCGCCTCGTAAGCAGCTGACATTGAAGTGCCGGGCTTCAACGCTTCGATCACTGTCGTCTCTGTGGTCAACAGCAACTCGTACAGCTCCTCCATCAACGGGGTGGGCATCACCATCATAGTGCGCGCGACATTGGAACAGTACGACTGGAAACGGAATGGAAAAATGGGTCGATTGCTAAATAATTTGCAATTGTTAAATAATTTGCACCATGTATCGGACACCAAGCGTGCTGACAATGGACCCATATTGAAGCAGTTTTTCAGGGCTGAAAATAAGGGGATAATTTATTAAAATGTAAAAAATAAATAAAATTAATTGTGCGATCACCTGGCAGTGCTGAACTTCAGTTGGCAATTTTCGCCCGACTGAATTATCGGACTGTAACATATTTCGAGTGCATTCGTCTTGGCCAATTCGCCTTGCACTTGGACACTGAGCATTGCCTTTTCCATCTCCTCAGCGAGTTTGCTTTGTTTGATGCGCTAAGAGAAAATTAATAAATTTCAATAAATCATAAAAAACACGAAAAAAATTGTGGGGGACATTCCCTTGTAAAATTTTATTTAGACAATGTAAAATAGTAAATAATTACCTTATCCGTGTCGACAATATCCACAATTTTGCGTCTCAAATAGTTCCAGGCTTGAACAGAGGCCTGAGACGACTTCTTAATCAGACCAATCTCCGTCTCGTCTTTAACCGCAAAAAGTTTGGCAAACGAAAGTGTAACATCAACAGCATTCTGAAAATGATGCCAATTTTGACTAATTAAACAAAGAATTAGCGTGGTTTGCCCACCTGGTCCTTCTCCTTCAAAGCGGAATCCCATGCCTTGGAAAAGGCGGAGTCCGGCTTGTCCTTGGTGAACATTCCGCACTTTCTGCCGGTTGCCAACACTTTCTCGAGCAGTTTGGCGAAATTTTCTTTGTCCTTGTCGATCTAGTCGGGTTTATTTATTATTATCGGAAAAGGTAGTAAAAATTAAAAAAATATTCACTTTGTTGCGCTGCAGGATGGAAAATGGCGGCACCGCCGGGTTCAAATTCTCCTTGGACTCGAGCGGGGAAAAGAATTGCGCCTTTTTGTCGCTCCCCAGGAAATGAATGCCATTTTTAGTCAGAATGAGCAGTGTGTCCGGTAAAGAGCAGTTGAATAGCCAGGTCTAAACATGGTTTCAAAACCCTATGAATTTAGTCGAATTTTAGAATTCAATAACCTGAAGCGACTGCGATTTGGAGTATGGGTTTTCATCCGTATTTGTGCCGACGCAAAAGACTAGCGAATCCACCGCACGAAGGTCGTCGTCACTTTCCTTAATAGACAAAATAATAACACCTTTTTCTTTTTTTAAACTTGAAAACAAACCCAAGCATTGTAGATCCGAGTTGCGCGTTCTATGAAAAAGTTTTTGTTCACCGATAAGCCAGCCATAGTTGAAAGAATCGCTGCTAAATGATTTATTATATTTAAAACTTATGAACGAATATTCCGGGACTTAGACAACAATTAAAAAGAGTACAAAAAAACTGAATTGCAATGGAAAAAGCTTGCTAACAAGTAAACAAAAGGTTTAGGATCAAGCAAACAGAAAGAAATTTGAATTTGATTTTTGGCATTTTGTTTATATTTCAAAAATTCTGTCATGTTTGAGTTTGCCCATTATGCCATGGAATACCTATGTAGGCTCTTGAAGTGTAAGGGAGTAACTGTTTGATTGGTCTTACAAGCTCGGGCTAATTCTTTGGCTTCCTTTACTATTACTTATTGTTAGTTTGACTAGATTCTGCAAATTATGATTCTCTTTTTAAGCTCTGAGTCAGATTTACTAGCAACACTAGCCAATTGCAACACAATTTTCATATATGGGTTTTAATTTTAGAAGTTCAGAACTCAAGAAACAAATTTCACCAGCAATGATTTACCACCGATTTGTTGAGATTGGCCGTGTCGTTTACATTGCCAAGGGAAAGGACCAAGGCAAATTGGCAGTCATTGTGAATGTCATCGACGGTAACAAGGTTTGAGCATTTGTTTTTGCGTTCTGACCACGCCTATCGTTAAGAAAAATAAATTTAAATGAAACGATTTTTTTCTGAACTCACAATCCTTTTACAAATATATAAATATTTCAGGTTTTGTTGGACGGCCCCTCCTCGGGTGTGCCTCGCGGTGTTTGGAATTTCAAAGACCTGCAGTTGACAAAATTCACCCTCCCATTGCGTATCGGCCAACGTACGAAAGGAGTGCGCGAGGCTTATGAAACTGCCAAAATCAACGAATTATGGCAAGGCACTGAGTGGGCAAAGCGAATTGATCGGAAACAAAAGGTCCGTTTGGAATTCAACAGATAGTTGACTGGGAATATAATAGAATTTCTAATTAACTACTCGCCAATTCTGTGGCATGGTTTTCCTTTTATTTTTGTGTACAATCAACTGATCATCCACCCAAATTTTTTTATTCTAACATTCAATAGGCCTTAACTTTTTTGGAACTTGGTAAATCATGTATTCTTTGTATCAAACGGATTCTTAAAGTCTCTGGAATTTAGAGATACAAGAAAAGAGCAAATATTTTATTGAAAAAATTGCAATGATTTAATCCGAATTCAGCATTTTTCGAGTACCTTCAAGCATAATTTTTGTCTTTAGCCCAGAATTTAATATACATAAATTTCTGTAGATTTCAAGCTTTCAATTGATACTAACAATAAGAATGTAGGCATTGATTGAGTTCGGAAAAAAAAAATTTGACCTAAGTAACTGAGGATAGTCATTCATTGGACCCGTAAGCAGAAATAGAGCCAAGCAATTGGAACTTAATTTGCTTTATTTTTTAAATCTTTCTATAAATTGGGTACTATATTTAAATTCCATTTTATCATTTAATTATAAGTATTGCTTTGTTCATAATGCCTGCATGGCTCAGTGGCAAATCCTTTGTTCTTTTCTTGGGTTCAATTCCCTTTACGTGCCATCTTCCCCAATGCTTTCAAAAAAGCACCGTATGCGCCTTTAATAATTGGCGTTTTTCGGTCGTCGCGAAAGCGAAATTGGCGCAATTCAATTGGGTGAGACAGAAGCCGCCTAAATTGGGCTTCATGTCTCAATATGAATTCGTACAATCTTTTTTAAAATTACATTTTAAATTTTTGTCCCTGTTTCAGCGTGCCGGACTCAACGACTTCGAGCGCTTCAAAGTGTTCAAAGCCAAACAGCACCGAAACCGTTTGGTCCGCGTTGAGATGGCCAAACTGAAAAAGATTTCGAAGCCGGCAGCGAAGTGAATGACCGAATTTGGCCTGATCCCATTTTGAACACACAAATGCCGTCTTTTTGTTGATGAAATTATTTGTTGGAGTTAAATTGTTTTTTAATTCATCGTGAGTTGATAATGCGAAAAAGGGTGTTGTAATTTTGAAGACTTGTATGTAAAACAAGTCTGATAAAATCTAAATGGATATGGATCGGATTGATTGTCGGAATCGAATTCTTATCCTCAAAATCCCTAGGTCAACCATCTTGAAAAATTTAATTATAATTTTTTTTTTTTTTTTTGCAAAAAGGGGGCCCCGCAAATTAGGGTGTATTTTGTCATAAAATTTATTATGAAATACAAATAATGAGTTTATAATTTGTTGGCAAAAATTATTTTAGTTGGCCCATTTAATCCGTTGGCATAATCCAATTCAGAAGAGTTGATCCCCGTGTTTGTACAGCTCGACAAGGCGTTTCAGCACAATGTCTTGGTCCACGCGTTGGAACACATAAGGGGCGGACAACAAAACGCCAATGGTTCCGCCAAGTGTGATCCTGAAAATAGCAATTCAAGAGTGAGAATGAGATATGTGCCACGAGAATTGCCCGAAGAAAATGAGCAGCAACAGTCGGTCGATGACCATCGCCATGTATTTCCAATCGTCACGATGCTAAAAAGCGGAAAACATCAAAGGGGTCACTAAAAGGAAGTCAAAGCGATGAGTGATCAGAACGCCAAGCCCACCACAAACGGAAACAAAAGGGAGAAAGGCTTCTTTCTCTCCTGCTGATCACTTCGGATTAAGCAGATTGCAAAGCGATCAGTTAATTAATGTGATTAGGCAGAATGTTTCTTTGAACGGCAGGCACTCCGGGCTTTATTAGTGAACCCTTCATTAGTATGGAATTCGGCACCAGCTAGCATATCCAAATGGTTACTCTGCGGCAGAAGTGCTGCTCGAGAGTCTCGGGGTCAAGTCTCTGGTCTCGACTCGGGCTCAAAAGAGTCTCGAGCAGTTTTATTACCCACCCCTACTGATATGGTGTGATAAGCAGCAGAAAGCAAAAGTGATCAGTCGTTTATCAGCCCACCATTTTGTGCTGCTCGTCCTTGCGCAGATGGTCCGTTATGTACTCAATGGCGTCAATGGCACGCATCGCTTGGATGCCCAACGGGGGCGCCACGTCGTCTGCCATTGGCGCCGGCCTCCCCTGCGGCGCATTATTGGTGGCCCTGTTGCCGGCCGCGGTGCAGTGCGGGTGGTGCTGGGAGGGACCGCCCGTGCCGCAGGCGAACTTGCCAATGCCGGGCAGCACAGCGGACGACGGCGCCAGGGGCACCGCGTGGGCTGCCCCGTCGCCACAGGCGCTTGGCACGTGCACAATCGGACGAGCGGGCCGTTTCATGCACAGCAAACGGGGCATTATCTGTGAATTTGGGACAGGGAGGCGAATTGGGACAGAATGCCAATTTGACTGACTCTTTTTCATCAAAATTCAAAAATTTACCCGCAAAAATACGAAGCGCACCCATTCGGGCATTTGGTGAGTGGTCGGACCGCGGAAGTAAATGTTAATGATGATGACGGTGACCTTAATGCCGTATTTATTGAAATAGAACCCCCGGGGGCTCTATTTCAAGGGGGGATTATAATTCAATAATACGGTATATTTTTCAAAACAATCTTTCTGGAATTCCAAACTCCAATTAAAACCCCAAGCGATAAATCGAAGGCACTTTGAAATGACATACTGCAATTGTGATGATGTTGAGCACAAAGGTGAGCAGCAAATATTTGGCAATTAGCGGAATTGTGGACGAAGTCGGAGGCATAATTTTGGAGACGACCAAAAGAAAGACGACGATGGAAAGGAGCACAGAAATGGTCTGAAAGGAGAAAAGAAAAAGGGAAGGAAGAAGGAATGGAAAAAAAGAAATTAAATTAAAATTAATTTAACTATTTAAATGAAAAATAAAAGAAATTATATTTAAATTAATAATTATAAAAAAATTTTGCCATTATAATCATTATAATATAATAAATTATTTAAATAAATAAATTGTACCAAATAAATAATTTTATCATTCAAATACATTAAAACAATTTTACCGTTAAAATAAATTATAATTAATTAATAAATATTTTTACCCAATAAATAAATAACTTCGTACCAATGTCATTTTTTCACCAGAATCTGTGGGCAAAAAGAAGACGGCCATGCTAAATAAAATATAATTTACTAAAAATGATTAATTCACAATTTTTGCCACCTCAAAAAGGCCATTAAAACGGTGGGAATTATGAGCACAATTGTGTAGAAGAGAGTCTTTCGCCGAAGGCGAATTTGGAATTCGATTCGAGAACGGCGGTTGACGAGAGTGGCGGGGGCACCTGCGAAAATTCAAAATAATGCCACGCCCGCCGGGGATGTGCAGATTGAAAATTGGCAAATTTGGTTTTGTTTGGTTGTGTCGCATTCACACCCATTCCGACTATTCGAATGGCATCATCAACAATGGAGATTCGAGTCGAGACTCTTGCCAACGGGTGCACTTCATTTCCCCCCCGTCGTTTCCCCCCCGTGTCGTTTCCCCCCCGTGTCGTTTTCCCCCCCGTCGTTTCCCCCCCGTCGTTTCCCCCCCGTCGTTTCCCCCCCGTCGTTTCCCCCCCGTCGTTTCCCCCCCGCCAGTTCCCCCCCGCCCTTCACTCCCCGCCAGTTCCCCCCCGTCGTTTCCCCCCCCGTCGTTTCCCCCCCCGTGTCGTTTCCCCCCCGTGTCGTTTCCCCCCCGCCAGTTCCCCCCCGTCGTTTCCCCCCCGTCGTTTCCCCCCCGCCAGTTCCCCCCCGTCGTTTCCCCCCGGTCGTTTCCCCCCCGTGTCGTTTCCCCCCCCCGCCAGTTCCCCCCCGTCGTTTCCCCCCGCCAGTTCTCCCCCCCGTCGTTCCCCCCGCCAGTTCCCCCCCGTCGTTGCCCCCCCGGTCGTTTCCCCCCCGTGTCGTTTCCCCCCCGCCAGTTCCCCCCCCGTCGTTTCCCCCCCGCCAGTTCCCCCCCGTCGTTTCCCCCCCGGGCGTTTCCCCCCCGGGTCGTTTCCCCCCCACGTCGTTTCCCCCCCCCCGAAAAATTTTTTTTTTTAAAAATTTTCAAACCTAGAAATTTTTCATAAAAAAATTCTTAGGAATTTTCTTATTACAAAAATTTCAAGAAAAAAAATTTTTTGAGAAATTTTCAGCGATTTTTTAGAAATTTTATGATGAACCACTAAGTTTTTTCAAAAATTTTTCTAAAAAATCGCTGAAAATTTCTCAAAAATTTTTTTCTTGAAATTTTCGTACTAAGAAAATTCTTAAGAATTTTTATGAAAAATTTCTAGGTTTGAAAATTTTTTAAAAAAAAATTTTTCGGGGGGGAAACGACGGGGGGGAAACGACACGGGGGGGAAACGACGGGGGGGAAACGACACGGGGGGGAAACGACGGGGGGGGGGAACCGGCGGGGGGGAAACGACCGGTCTACGTCAGTTGGGCGCTCACGGTTGGGCGCCGTCGGTTGGGCGCTCACGTTTGGGCGCGCACGATTGGGCGCCAGCATGTTTTTCCACTATAAGTTTCTATAACTTTTTTCTATGTCATCTAAATCATACATTTTTGATATCACTCTAAAGCTTAATGTATTTATAAATTTTTTCTAAGTTATTGCTTCGCGATTAGACAATTTCCAAAAAAGTTATACATCAAAATTGCAAAAAAAGTCGAAATTTTCAAGTTTTTTCTCAATAAAAATTTTTCCAGGCTTGAAAAACTTTTCGCTTTTAGTAAGGCTAATAGAGCATATTAAGAGCTTTCGAATGATACCAAGATTGTTGGATTTGGATGCCAAAGAAAAAAGCTTAAGTGGAAAAACGTGCTGGCGCCCAACCGTGCGCGCCCAAACGTGAGCGCCCAACCGATGGCGCCCAACCGTGAGCGCCCAACTGACGGGTTCCGGAAACGACGGGGGGGGAACCGGCGGGGGGGGAAACGACACGGGCGGGAAACGACGGGGGGGGGAAACGACGGGGGGGAAACGACACGGGGGGGAAACGACGGGGGGGGGGAACCGGCGGGGGGGGAAACGACGGGGGGGGAACCGGCGGGGGGGGAAACGACGGGGGGGGGAAACGACGGGGGGGGAACGACACGGGGGGGGAACGACGGGGGGGGGGAAACGACGGGGGGGAAACGACACGGGGGGGAAACGACGGGGGGGAACCGGCGGGGGGGAAACGAAACGGGGGGGGAAACGACGGGGGGGAAACGAAGGGGGGGAACGACGGGGGGGTAACGACGGGGGGGAAACGACGGGGGGGAAACGACACGGGGGGGAAACGACACGGGGGGGAAACGACACGGGGGGGAAACGACGGGGGGGAACCGGCGGGGGGGAAACGACACGGGGGGGAAACGACGGGGGGGAAACGACGGGGGGGAAACGACGGGGGGGAAACGACGGGGGGAAACGACACGGCTCCTTGCCAACAATCATTTGACAATGGAAATAATAATAATTATTATTATCATATTACTAACCGATCACATCCCAAATATGCGAACGGCTGTACTCGGACAGGTCAATGCCGGCGGAACTTTCAAAGTCCATTTTCATTTCATTTTCACTGTACTTAAATTTTGAAAAATATTTTTTAAAATTTTAATTTCGGACATTAAAACCCAAAAAAACACTCACTGTCCATGAGCCGAAAATGAGATGGCAAACTGAACAAACACTCAAATTAATTATGAAAAAGCATTTAAATAAAGTGCAAAAACTTTGCTCGTCGAACGGAAAATATTCCACATCTGATGAGTGATGGATGATAAAATTTTATGAGAAAACATATGTAAGTTAATTACCTATAATACACGACGACTTATAAATGGCGGGAGGGACCTAAAAAGGGGACAAAACAATGCTAATGGATGGCTAAATTCGAAATTTAATTGCAAAAAGCGGAATAACTAATTATGATGAATTATGATTGGCACAACCATTAATTAACACACCCAAAGCATGTCGCCGTTGTCGCGGATGATCACATTGGACATGAAAGACACTTCGTAATTGCCATCGGCACTTTTTTTAAAATAAAAACAAATGAAAAAGGGGGGAAAACATTCATTGAACGGCACTTGTTGAAGAGAACCTTTGCAAGCAAAAAAATTGTGGAGAAGAAAATAACGCATTTTAAATTCATTTACAATGTCCGGCATCCAAACTTTTTCGGGCGAAACGCGCAACTCTTTGACGCCGCCGTAATTCACCGGGTTCCATTTCAGTTGGAAGTCCTTTTTATATTTAAATATTTTTTAAAATCAAATTATTCATTTTTAAATTATTATTTTACATGCCACTTCAATGTCAGCCAAACATTCGTGTGCATTATTTGGTCCTTCTCGTCCACGTCGATCAGCAGCACCAATTGGAGTGCCATTTTGACAGTTAATGGGGTGGACGCGTTTCGAATGGGTTGGATCAGAGAATTGTAACCGCGGAAAATGTCCACCGAAAAACGAAAAAAAAACGTAAAATATAATTCAAATCATTCCTAATTTGCAAATTATTCTCTGCTGCTTTACCATAAGCCGTTCTTCGTCATCGCTGGCGCCAACTGAAAAAATGGAAAAATAATTCAAAATTAAATGAGATTTTTTAAAATTTTAAAGGAAAATTTGGCATTAAAAATTACCAAAAACAAACGCTGCCGTAAAAAGGAGGACAAAAAAGGAGGAGAAGCACATTTTGACAGCAATTATTATGCGGAATAATTGCCCAATGTAAGCAGGGATTTGTGAAAATTTTTGGTGGGAAAATTTGGGGCCACCGAAAGGGCCAAAAGGGAAGGGAATTGGCTGACCAATTTTAGGGCAACGGCAAAAAGAGAAAGGGGAGGGAAAAGGACAGCTGTTGCCAGAGGCAATTTTGGCGAAATGATCGGAAATTTGGGGGGGGGGGGGGAAGAAGCGGAGGAAAGGGGGGGAGAGAGGGGAGAGAGGGAGTCGTGGAAAGAATGCCATTTGACGGATGAGCGATCGGATGGGAAAAGGACGTAAATTGGCAGAAACGGAGAAGCAGCGAATTTTTAATTGTTTAATTGATAAACAAAATAAAAAAAAATGATATTTGATTTTTTATTTTTATTTAAAAAAAACGTTAAATTATTATTAAATTGTATTTTAAAAGAAAATTGATCAACCAACTTTAAGTTTAAAGCATTGTTTCGAGTTTTGGTCTCAATGGTCATTATATAGATTTTCTTAAGATTTTTTTTTAAATTTTGGTAAATCATAAAAATATTCGTCAACCCCCCAAGGGATGCTTTTCCCATTTTATTGCATTTTTATTAATTAATTTTCCAGAAATGATTCTTTGCCGATTCACAGATTCATTTCAGCTTCGGCTGTTCTTTTCAGTTCTTCGATCACCGCCGTTTGATTGACATATTCGAAAACATTGGGCGCAGAAAAAAGAATTCCTTAAAAATATATTTAATAATATTGGTTAATTGATCAATTAATTAGTTAATTACCCATTGTGCCGCCGGCGGTGACTCCAAAGAAAATGTAAAGCAACAAACGGTCGATTACCATCGCCACGAATTTCCATTCCTCGCGGATCTGTAAAAGCAGTAAATATGTATGAATTAGATGAAGTTTCGACTGCGTTCGACCTTTTTGTCCAAATTGTCTCTTCTCAAATGCTCCGTTATGTATTCGACGGCGTCCAATGCCAAAAAATAAAATTGAAATTAATTTTTCTCGATTAAAATTTCAATTTGCCTGCAATGCTTCATCGGTCAACATCTCGCTCAGATCACTGCCCAAATCGCGATGGGTGGGGAAGCGTGCCGGCGTTAGCTGAACAGAAAAGTTGGCACACGGACAAAACATCGACCCGACAAAATATCCAAAAAACTGTGGGCGATTACCCGACATTTTGCAAAGGCTTTTTGCACGAATAGTTGTGGCATTCATCCCTGCTAATTTACCTATCCCTATTCTACCAGTTTCCAGTTTTCGGCTTACCACGGGCTGCGACATGCGGCGCCGTCGCAATTGTTCCGCGCGGCGCTGCACCGCTTCGTTGGCCGCCGCGTACTCCGCGCAGCGCGGATGGTGCCGAATCTGAGAATGAATATAAACAAAAGAATTAAATAATTATATGAATTAATTGCTCAAATTGGGCACTTCTCTGCGCGAATGGGACATTTCGATGAATTGGCCCGGCATAAATTTCACTTGTCGTCGCTGATTTTTTGCTAAATTAAGTAATTAGCCATACATTAATTACATTTTCTCTTTTCAACCTCCCAATTCATTTCCGTCGTCCCCATTGGCCATAAATGAGCCGAATGAATCGCGGCCGACACTTTGGCGCTTTTTGCTCTGAATGTGCCAACTTTTGTTTTTTATAATTAATTGTTTTAATTACCCCTTTTGCCCTCAGCATGCGACTTCGCTTTCGACTGATGGCCAACAGCGGCGGTTCGTCGGATTCGGACGGATCATTCCGCGGCCGATTCATCATCAGAAAGATGGGCAAATAGCGCAGGAATACGGTACGAACCTGGTACAGTAAATTTAAAAATTCGAATGAAAAATGAGTTTAATTCGGCAAAAGATGGCAATGGCACACATTACTCACCCATTCGGGCATTGTGTGAGTGGTGGGGCCACGGAAATAAATGTTAATGATGATGACCGTGACCAAAATGGTGATGATGTTCATCACTGATGTGAGTCAAAGGCGTAAATTAAGCTAATTGTAAGCCAATTACCAAAAGTCATCAAAAGATATTTGGCAATCAGAGGAATTGTGTCGGAAGTCGGAGGCAAAATTTTGGAGACCAACAGCAGAAAAACGACAAGGGCCAACAGAATGCTAATTGCCTAATTAGCAAATGAGAGCAAATTAATTTAAATTAATTTTTAAAATGATTTAAAAAATAATTTAATTTTATAAATGTTTGATGCAAATGCCGGACCAAAGTGATTTTTTCGTCAGCTTCGGCTGGCAAATAAAAAACGAGCATCGAAAGGAAAGCCATCAGTACGGTAGGGATGATCAGGATTACGGTATAGAAGAGAGTTTTCCTTAAATGGGAAAATGAGTTTTTATTTGAATTTTCAAATTTATTTTATATTTTGCTCTCGCTGATCATTCATTTCCCACCGTCTGATTTTGATTTGATATGCAATTTTGCTTTTCTGATGGATCAGTTGCCCCGGCACTTCCATTATGTCCCAAATTCCGCTCTCCGAGTAATCGTTGAGCTCCGCTTGACGCTTATTGTTCAAATAGCTGATGATCACCTAAATGATCAAACCGCAATGAGCCAGAAGTTTAATCAAACAGATTATTTACATAATTAATCGCATTATTAATTTTTAAATTTTGTAATCCGTCCTGATTAAATCCAAATTTCCTTCAATTTTGTCCCCATTTGATCATTTGGCAATTTAATGGTGCTTTTGATCACTTCGTCTTTGTTGAAAGTCCACGATCCGAAAATCATTGCACAAATTTGTTCATCGAACGGGAAAAACTCGACGTCGATGATGCACGAGGATTTATAGATGGCCGGCGGAACCCACAACATTTCCCCGTTGTGCTCCACCACGACATTGGAATAAAAGGCTAATTGGGGGAGGGGAGAGAGATGGAAAAAAAGCATCAGAGCGGTGATCAGAGACAGAAAAGGGACTGATCAGACAAAGGAGGAAATCAGTGAGGGAAAAATGATTAAAGGGAGGAAGGGGAATGATAAGAACAAGAATCAGTGAGGGAAAAATAATTATATCGGCGATCAGCAGAGGTAGAAAGGGGACTTATAAGAGGAATGAAGAAATCATTAGGGAAAATGAGGTAGGGAGGGGAGTGATCAGAGGAAAGAGAAATCAGAGAGGGAAAAATAATTAGAATTAGATCAAATGGACAATGAGTAGCAAAATGACACTTACAAACTTCATAGTTCCCATCAGCATTGTTGAAGCTTAACACTCAATTTTAAACCATTATTTAACTCGTGACTCACAGAACGATGTCGGGCAGCCAAACTTTGTCGGGAGGGACGCGAATTGTGCGAATATTGCCATATTCAAGCGGATTCCTGTGGAAAAT
The DNA here is from genome assembly GCA_023374025.1 of Heterodera schachtii. Classification (NCBI taxonomy): domain Eukaryota; kingdom Metazoa; phylum Nematoda; class Chromadorea; order Rhabditida; family Heteroderidae; genus Heterodera; species Heterodera schachtii. The sequence continues at coordinate 1,700,443 of SIJG01000002.1, read as the reverse complement.
TTAAAATAAAATTTAAAATAATATTTAAAAAAATAAAAATGTTGGACCATTGCATTTGGTAGTCAATCCAACGCATTGTTGGCCAAACATTCGTTTGCATAATCTGAAAATGTTTTATTGTTGAAATAACTAGAAAATAATAATTAATTTAATTAATGTTAATGAATTATTTGATTCTCAATTTTGTGCCTGGTTTTTCTCGTCCACATTAATTAGCAAAGTGAGTGCCAACGAAAAGCGAATTTCCAACGGCGTCGACGAAACGTTTGGCACCGGACGGATCAGATGATTATAGCCACGGAACAGATCGGCGATCAGACGCTCCTCAACATCAGAAGGGAACGCTGAAAATTTATTATTATTCTATTAATGATTAATTAAAACAAATTTGGCCCCAAAAGATTGTCGGATTGGCACAACGAAAAAACAAAGAAATTTATGAAAAAATTGGCGAAAAAATTAAAAAATTTAGACATCATCGAATTGTTTTTCCCAACAAATCGTTCTCATTCCTTCGCCTTCCATTTGCTGCTGCGCTCGCGCACTGAGACGGCGCAGAATTTCCTGTTGGTCAACAAATTCAAAAACGTGCGGAACACTGAACATAATGCCAATGGTTCCGCCGAGGGTAATGCCAAAAAAACTGAAAAACTGGCTTTAATGTGATTATTTTCTATAGGAAACATTACAGTAACAGCAGCATACGGTCAATGACCATGGAAATGAAACGCCAATCGTCGCGCACCTTCAAAATGGATTTAAATTAAATGGCACTTTGCAACTTTTTGAAATTTAAATCACTTTTTTGTCACTCATCTCCGCTTTGATATGTTCAGCGATGAAAGCGATTGATTCAATTGTAAGGCGCAATTTTTTGCCCATTTTTTGGTCGTCCATCTGATAAATTTAATTAGTTTTAAAATTAATTTTTTTTTTTAATTACCAATCCGGTGAGTTTGGCACAAATTTGTCGGTTGCCTAAAATGGCAAAATATTAATTCACTATAATTACAACCAAAATATTATTAAACGGAGTGCCAATGTGCTAAAATGCCACCATTCCGTGCCCCCTCCGCCGCCGCTTTCGTCGTCAGATTGGCGCCCGTCCGCGACCGGCGCATCAGTTGCGGCAGCGGCGAAGTGTTGCGCGACAGCGAACGCAGCGACGAGGAGGCGGGCGACGCGTCGTCGTCCGCGGTCCGCACGCCATCAGTCTATATAATTAATATTAATTAATTATTGGTCCTTTAATTGTTTGTTTTTGCCTCTTCCTCTTCCGCCTCGTCCCTTCCGTCCGCCGTTCGTATTCTCTGCCGCATTCGGCGACTTTTCTCGCGCCAACTTTTCCGCTTCTGTTGCGCAACAGTGCCAACATGGCCCAAAAAGGGCAGCCTTGGGCAATAAATATATTAATTAATTAAATAAATATATTAATTAGTTAAATAAATAGAGAAATATTTCCCGCTTTTTAAATTGCTTTTAGCTGCTTAAAATCATTGTTCAGTATTATTAAATTGTGTGATCAGCTGATCATTATTCTTAATGAGTTCGCACATTGTCGCTGCCAAAGCCGACGGTCCCATGGCCAAATTTGTGTCCATTCCCTCGTGTTCGTTCGTCTCGCCGTTTGCGGTGGCCTAAAAATGCCAAAGAATTTTTTAAATGTGTTTTGAATTTTTTTTTTTTTTTGCCTGATATTCTTCAACGGAAGTGCCGCGAAACATTTCGCGTTGGCGTGGCCTAAAAAATAAAAAATTGGAAATAAATTTAATTTAAATTTAAAATTTAAAAATTTAATTAGCTGTTTTTTTTTTTTTGCCTTTTCATGGCCAAAAGTATGGGGAGAAAGTGAAGGAAAAGTTGGCGAACACATCGCGGCATTGTGTGAGTGATGGCCGACCGAAAGTAAACATTAATCACCGCCACGGTGGACACAATTGTGACAATGTTCAAAACTGAACAACAAAACCCCAATTAGGAGGGAAATTTTCAAAAATAATTAATTTTAATTATTACTAAAAGTCATTAAAAGGTATTTGGCCATCAAAGGAATTGTGTCGGAAGTCGGAGGCAAAATTTTGGAGACCAACAGCAGAAAAACGACAAGTGCCAACAGAATGCTAATTGCCTAATTAGCAAAATTACTAAATTAATTTTACAAAATAATTAAAAAAATAATTTAAATTAATTTTAAAAATGAATTAATACCAATGTTATTTTCTCGGAACACTCCGCCGGCAAATAAAAGGCGAGCATCGAAAGGAAGGCCATTAATACGGTGGGAATGATCAGGATTACGGTATAGAAGAGGGTTTTCCTGGGGGGGGGGCATTTATTCATTTTGATGAATTTATTTAATTAATGTATCTTTTATTATATTATTTTGATCCTTCCCATTTGCACGAAACCTTCTGATCACAATGTAAAAGGCAATCCGTGATCGGTCGGCATTCATCCGTCCCGGCACGTCCATCAAATCCCAAATTCCGCTGGGCGAATAATCCTCCAATTCGACGAAGCGTTTGCCGTTGTACCAGCGCAGTTGGACTTCGTCCGAGCTGTAAGTCCAGGAGCCGAACAGCAGCAGACAAGTCTGTTCATCGAACGGGAAATACTCAACATCTGAGAAGGTGGGGAGAAAGTGATCAAATGTCGAAAAAGATTTATAAAAATGGAGGACCGATTCGGCACGACGACTTGTAAATGGCGGGCGGAACCCACGACACATTGCCGAGATGGTCAACCACAACATTGCTCTGGTAGCTGACCTCGTAGTTGCCATCGGCACTAAAGTGACCACCGATTGGGAAACATAAAGCGACTGTACTTGTTGAACAGCACCTGAAAAATGCCATTTCGATTAGCCCTTTTTTGGTGAAAAGCACTGACAATGTCCGGCACCCAAACACGGTCCACCGGCACGTGAACACTCTCCAAACCGCCGTAGTCGGAAGGCTTCCAACTGGAAAAAAGCTAATTGTAAGCAAAGTCGAACAAAATCATATATCCCTATAATTAGGCATCATTAATTAATTTTTTAATTGATTGCCATTGCGCACGTCAATCGGCAGTCGTTCCATCGTAAAGTCAGCCAAACATTTGACTGCATAATTTGGTTCTTCTCGTCCACGCTGATCAACAAAATCTGTGAATTATTCGTTAATTTGCTGCTTAAAATTTGCCGAGTTTGGCACTTGCCATGGCCATGCCAAAGTCCACGTGCACGACGGATGAGTTTCGGCACGGCGAAGGACGAATCAGCGGATTGTACCCGCGGAACATGTCAATGCCGAGCCGTTCTTCGTCCTCATCGGTGGCTAAGAGCTGCGGCCGAACTGACAATGAAAAAAAGCAATTTAATATTTTTAATTCATAAAAAAAATAACGAAATCTTTTAATGCTCATCAGACAAACGGATGGACATTTAAATGTTTTAAGTCACCCCAATTCTCGGAATTTTGGCATTTTATTGTGTGAAATTCGGCACGTTTTCTTCAAATTTTCTTTAATTGTCATTTTTACGGTGGCTCAGTTTTGAAAACATTTAATTTAATTTAATATAAGTTAATTTTCACTTCAATATTAATTAATTCCCATTTTCAAATTCCCAAATGCCGTGCCATTTCAATCCTTCATATTTCATTATTCATTTTTACTTGTTGTTGTTGAAATGCTCGAATGTCCGCTGTTCATTCTGTCGCCCTTTGATCCGCTGACCAAAATCAGAGCCAAAAATGGGGGCAAAAGGCCAAACAATGGCATTTCAATTTAACTATTTGCCAAGAAGCACAAGGAAATGTTGTTGGACAACTCAAAAGTCGAGTGGCACTTTCAGTGGAAAAGTGTGCCTTTTTGGCGTTTCATTTTTTGTAATTGTTTGGCCACAAATGTCAGTCAAACGATGGCACAAAATGAAAAATTGGCATGAAAGTCGTGGCACAATCGGATTAGGAGAGGGGGGGAGGGAGAGGGACAACGGCATGGCATAGTGAGTGAATGTCCCCCCGGGGGACGGCATTTTGGGAAGGAAATAAAGGGCAAATTTGGCACGAGGGAATGGTCGACGAATTGAAACAATGGAGGCGAAGAGCGAAAACAAATTGTGCCAATGATTTTTTATTCTTTGAAAAGTTTGGCCAAAATTATGAACAAATATTTCCGCAAATGCAACATTTTTGGAAAACATTAAGGGATTTAACAAAAATAAATTAACTTTTAATTAAATTATTGTTTAATTTTAAATTTTCCAAATTTATTCGCCATTTAAAATAATTAAACGAAAATTAAAAGAAATTTATTTAACAAATACAAAAAATGAAAATTATATAAAAGGTTTTAAGTTATGCCAATCCGACGACATACGATTTGTTTGTTTTAATTATTTTTAAATTTAATTTTCTCTTTTTCAATTTAATTTTACAAATTCACTTACCTTTGCCGACCAAAAATGCCACCGGCAGAACAATTAATTCAGTGAAAATAATAAAAGAAAGCATTTGGCAAAATGAAAATAAATAATATTTGTTGTGAAAGGGAAGTGAAAATGGCATAAAATGAGAAAATACCAATAGAAAAGAGATTAGAGGAGGAAATGGTGCAAAAAACGAGGGACTTTTTTGGCACCAATTGGGCGGACAAATCGAAAAGGAAAAAATTAAATTTTTATATAGTAATTATTCCAAAATAGGCACAATTATAGTAAATAGCAATACAAAAACTTTCATAAAATTGTGAAAAATATAAAAATAATTTATATCATAAATTTGAATTATAAAGATTTTTAAAGAATTTTCAAAAAAAATTCAAACTTTTTCAGTAGAAAAATTTTGGTTAAACGGGGAAAATTAGCTAATAACTTATCCATTCTAAAAATAGTTAAAAAACCAATTAGTCTCCGAATTGGTACGGTTTTTGCGAAAAAGTTTTTTGAATCAAATGCCATTTTCGGCCAGCAGAGCTCATCCATCGGCAGCGATTCTCCCACAATTTGTATTGTGTGAAGTGAATGGTTTAGGTAAATAATGCGTCGTCCCCAAATGCCCCCGGGGAAATTATTGAGTGGCTTATTGCGCCGACGGCACGGAGGGATTAGTGCCACCGGTACAAATTGGCCGGGCGGGGGGAGGGCGGGGAGATGAGCTGCTCCGATAAGTGGGCCATTTCGAGACGGAATTTGGGCCCAAAAGTGGGAAAAGCCCTCGGGGGAAATTGGTCGGGGACAAAACGGAAATTACGAAAGGAAAAACAAATTTAAACAATTTTCCAGTAATGTTTTTTTTGTGATAGCGTAATTAATTAATAGCCCCGCATTAAAATATAATTACTCTCCTTTTTAATTAATTTAATTGGTTTATTTATTTTAAAAAGAGAATATATTCTTCTTCTGTTTTTATTGGCATAAATGAATTGGTGCATCATGTAATAATAAAAAACGGATAAAGCTATCTTCATGATTCACAATTTAATTTTCAAAAATCGTTACCGTAATCTGTGCCTAATAAATTTCAACAAAAAATGAATTGTATGTTAAATTTCAAAGCTTCATACTGTGTTTTACGCTAATGAGGCAACAATTGGATTACGGTCTGATGAAATGAAATACAGTATCAGACTGAAAGAGGAAACAATAAATAATAGTGAATGGGTTCAATTTTTGTTGCCTCTGTTTTGGCGTTCCGTCAACACTTCCGCCGTTTCACTTTCCGCCGTGGGCATGGCGAACAGTACGCCCTGGTACTGTACCCCATTAATTTCCATCGACACCACCATGGACGAGGGATCGTTGTCCGATGCCGTTGTCGCCGGAGGCAAATTGCCAGCGGACGAATTGCCATCAGTGGCATTTTTTGATTCTAAAAGACCGCGGGGATAATAAACCCGAAACCGAATTATTTGAGAAATTTATGATTGGGTTCGAAAACAATTTTGAAGGAAATGCCCTCGGCGAATTTTTCAAAATTAACAAAATTCGGTAATTAATTTGGGAATTTAAAATTTTTAATTCCAAAATCATTTTTTGAAAATCTGTCATTTCGTTTCGTCCACCTTCGCCGTTGTTCACTTTGATGTTGAAACGCAACGCATTTTTCAACAAATCGCCAAACGGGCCGAGGGGTGGCGCAACGGAAGTGCCATCGCCGCAGGTGATGGCACTGTTTTTCGGCACATTTGGCGACGGACCAACGGACGCCGAAGGAGGCGCCTCGCTCACTTTTCGCCTTTTCTCAGCTGAAAAGTCTTTAATTACAGTTAAATCGCAATTTTCCTGTTAATGTATTCCGGCACTTTTTTGCCAATTTTCCCTCCCCAAATTCAAATTCTTCCTCACTTGGCGCCGCGTTCGCCGGTGACTTTCTCTGCTGCTGGTTGGTGGCGGAGGTGGCAAAATTGGAGGAGGAAGTCGAGGGCGATGATGCCGCAGTGCCGTCCTGGAGTTGTTGGCACTTTCCTGTTTCGGCATTCGCTTCGTTTTGCCGTTGGGCGAGCGTTTGCGGTGACGACGAACTTCGACCATTGGCAAGTTCAATTCTGAAAAGTGAAAATTGGAAAATTAATTATGAATTTGGGCCAAATGGATGGACTTTGGAAAGATTGAGTCGAATTGTTGCCGCTGATTCTCCTCCCCATTTTGAAGCAAAAATTGGAATGGCATCGCCGCTACACCGGCAAATTGTGATGGCGGTTGCGCGACGGAGGGCGCCCGGCTGCTGTTATCCCCGTTTTGGTGAGCACTTTCCTCCTCTGTCGTTGCTAAATTTTAATTATTTGATAATTTCCAATTTTCGGCTAATCAAACGGTTTTCCGATGTTGGCTAATCACTCCTAAATATATAATTACGGTGAGCTAATTAATCCTAATTATCCCGTTGCGATTGGTTAATTAGTCTTAATTGGTCACACATTGCGATCACTATGCCAATTGGAATTGTTTGCGATCACTATGCCAATTGGAATTGTCCCTTATTGATGATCAATTAGGCTGATGATTCCTTCGTTCACCTCGTGCCATTGTCGCCATTCCGTCCGTTGCGGTGCCACCACCAAAATTCAGCAAATGTTTTCCAAAAAATGCCGCCGCGACCATCGGAGGCGGCGGCGGAGCGGTGCCAAACATTTGCTCAAACCAGCGCATTTGCTGCTGTTGCATATGCCGTTGCTGCTGAGCTTCCGCCGAATTGGCGGACGAATGACGGCCCCTAATGAGCAATTAATTCATCAATCGTTAATTAAGGGGCAGTTAATTAGTCGAGGCAATTAGCAGATGAAAATTAAGATTTTAAATAATTCCCTCTCCCATTTTACCCCGAATAATTGTGCTGGTGATGGCTGTTGTTGTTGTGGTTGTTGCTGCCGTTGTGGTGCTGTGCCCCCGCGGGCGTTGCGCCCGCGGAGTTCGAAGTTACGCCGGCGGCGCCCGGCGGCGGCGGGTTGCGCCTGCCCTCGCGTTTGTTTGCATCAATCGCTGCTTCCAATGCTGCACGGTCGCTGAATTCGTGTATTTTGCATTCGTAGTCGTACAAATACTTGTCATATCTGAAAAAAACAACAAAAACATGATTTTTTTTTTTTTTGCTTGGCAAAGTGATCAGAAATATGGAACCGTTTCCTTTTGGTCTGATCAGTGGTGATCACAAAGCCAAAAAAAGAAAGGATCAGACAGCAATTTTGCAAGTCAAAATTAACTTTGAACCAGAGAAAAGGTTAAAAAAAAGTCAAAAATAAATGCGCCCAATTCGAAAATCGGCGCAAAAGTGGTAAAACCTAAAAGGGTAATTAGTGGCCTTGAGAATAAGGCCATTAAAAAGTTAGCGTGCCGGTTTTTTGATCAGCAGATGTGTTCGGGTGTTATGTCCGCTTTTCTGATCAGTCTCAAAGAGCATCCGATCAAAAATACATAAGCAAAACAAATTGCCATTTTCATTCATTAATTTCTCACTGTGTTCTGAGAGTAAACGCAGCCGAAGTGATCGAAGTTGGCAAATTGAGCCCTTTGGCAATTTCGCGCCACAATTTCTTGTTGATCACCTCCACCAGTCCGCCAGTGGTGCACCACCAGCCTGTACAGCTCGTACAGGTCCAACACCTGCTTGGCCATGATCGGAATGCGTGTCACCGGCTTTCCTTTAGTCAAATTTTGACATGTAATTAGATAATTAATTAATGAGTGGCACCGTGTTGGCGCATAAATTCCAGCCAATCGTCCAGCCATTCCTTCCGGTTCAGATCAGTGGGCGAAAGTTCGTAAAGCTAAAAAATGGAAATTTTTTTTTTATTTTCTCCAATAAACTCGGTTCGATATTTTAGTAAAAATAAAATCCAAATTATTAAATTGAAAGAAATTTAAAAAAAAAATTCCGAGGGCGCTCCAATCCCTTTCTTTTCAGTCATGCTTTAAGTGCTCAAAATATTTTTTATATTCTTTTCTAATCAATCAATTTAAAAATGAATTTTAAATTCTTTATTTATTGAAAATCCATTTGGGTTTTTTTTTGAATTTTCCCCAAATTTCTTGCAACAATTTTCGCTTTTACTTTTTTCTTTCATTTTGTCTTCTTTCGTTCGTTTTTTCGTACATTTTTTTATTTTCCCAATGCCTTTCATTCACTTCCAAATTCCAAGTTCCCTTCTCATCCCACATTAATCACTGCTCAATTCCAATTTTAGGAGAAGAGAGGCAGGCGTACCATGTGTTTTTTCCATCATTTATTTTGGTCATTCCGCCGATCGAAAATAAAACAGCCAAAAGAAATGGGGGGGGGGGGCAAAATTGGGGAAAATTGGGGAGGGGACTGACTGTAAAACCTTATAATTTTCCGAATTTCTTTGCTTTTACGACCCCAAATTTTATGGTTGGCATAATTTGGCGCCAATTTAAAATTGAAATTAAAATGGTTACTGTAATTAAAGAATAAAGACCGATTACAGTATACCCAAAGTATTGCCGGTTTCGATGGCTTATTACTTTACTCAGACGGTGACTGTTATCGCTATTAAGTCAAAGTTTTGGCCGATTACAGTACCCAAAGTGTCGCTGATTACTGTACTGTTGAAATTTCTTTTCTCTCTTAATCCGTCCACTTTTTCCCATTTAAATTCCAATTCCCAAACTTTCTATTTTTCCCCAATTCCTTCCAATTCTCCGCCCAAATCCCACTCAATATTCTCCTACATTAAATATTTCGTCGTCTCCCAATTTTCTGCCAATTTCATTTTCCCATTCAAATTCCCCCCCCCCCCCCCTACAGTATGCCCCCCCCCGCCCAATTGCCGCACATCGCCTCGAGGCACAATTAAGGCAACATACAAATGCGAAGTCGCCCGAGGGATAATAATAAATGCGCCGTAATAGCATTATGTTATCTGTGTGTGTGTATTATGCCTTGGGGGGACTAAAATTGTGCCGAAAATGTGCCGGAATAAACAATAATTTGTCCAAGTCGCCCCCTCCCAAACTTTGGTCCCGAAAAAGGCCGCCCGCCGCCTTGGGGGGCTAAATACACAGAAATTCACTTTGCGTGTCCTCCAGAGGCACCAACACAAAACAATATAATAGCGTTTTGGCACATTGAGTGGGGCGACAAAATTCATTTGGGACAAAGCCGAGAGGGCTAATGAGTCTCAGAAAGTGAGCACCAAATGGGGGAGGAGGGAGGGGGGGCAATGGCACGGCACTAATGGGCAAATGTTGACACAAAAACTTAAATTAAAAAAGAGACATATGAGTAGAAGCACCAGTTGATTAAAATAATATTTTAATAGTTGAGTGATTCATTTGGCCAAGACTCAGTTTTTGGGGACGGATTTGCGGGGGACGAAAATCCGCCGAGAGATTTTGACTATGTAAATAATTAATTCACTGCTCCATTATTGGTCGTTAGGGACTAATGATGCGGCCACTTTTGTGTATTGTCCGTCCGCCAGCGGCAAAACAGTGGCCAAAATTAGTGGCGAATTTGGACAAATGGGCGAGGGCAAACAAATTGGAAAATGGCGAAACAAATTAAAATTTTTAGATTTAAAAATGTTTAGCCGCCGATTTTGGACTTTTTTGGCAGGTGCCAAAAACAAATTGGCCCCGTCGACGCGGCACCGATTAATTTTGTCTGGACCAAAAAAGTAAACGCGAGTTCATTGTTCGCCCCCTCCCCACCCATCCCCCGGGGTGCGTTGGTGCCATCGTCGCCCATTTGCAGCGCCAACAGATCATTTCATTGCCCCCCCCCCCATTTCTCATTTTCCCCCCCCCCCCCCCCCCCGAAGAGTCAGTCGTAAGTCCATTGTTTGTGCGTTCGGTTGGATGGACAAATCCGTCGCCCCGCGGGGGAAAGGGCCTATTTTTCACCCGAATGAACACACAAAATTTGCTGCTGTCCCTTCCCTCTGCTGAGTTATTAAATGGGGAGCCATGAAAAAAAAAGTGACCACCACATTTTGGAGAAGTGCAAAAAATTAAAAAATTTGAGTGTTTTTAAATTAAAAACGAGTAAAGACAGACAAAAGGACAAATGGACACCTGCTTGAACTGCTCCTCGTACGACCAATTGGGCGTGCCATTTCTGTTGTGACTGCTGCAGTTGCCATTGTGGTGGGCAACCGATGACCGACCTTCGCTCCTTAATGAGCAGCAATTAATTCAATTTTTTTTTAAATTGGA